>BJFM01005538.1:24352-69348 GCA_016586285.1 Arothron firmamentum
TTTTTTTTTTTTTTTTTTTTTGGCCAACAAGCATATAAGCTGACTTCTGTGTTTCGAAACCTGTTTTGGTTTCCCTGGTTACCTTCAAATCTAACTAATATTCCTTTCTCAGTTCCCAGAATGTGCAGAAGAAAAGGGGAAAAAGACCTTAAATTTGCAATTGACTGATTTGTAAGACTTGGCAAAGCAATTCATGGCAGGCAAATTGGGATGTTTTTGATTTTCTTTTTTTTACACCCCCGATATGCCCATATAGTCACACATTTATCGTAATGTATCCAAATTTTGCACCTTTTCTATTAAAGCAAGGAGTCAAAGGCATGGTGAAGATGTTTCAAAGTAGCCTACAGTTTTAAGACTGATACATGGATGTTTTTTTTTATATGTGTGAGTGTTTGGGGGGGGGGGGTGCTCAGTGCAGTCAATTTTGGTCATCAGTGTTATCGTTTTAAATATGTGATGTTCCCAAGGCTTACAAAGCTGACCCCATACTGCCGTGTAATGTGCGATGATGTGACGGGCCTATGGCTTCTGCGTCCTCGGTCATCCACGGTTCCTCACCCCTCTCTGCAGTCCACAAAGTTGCCTTTAATCCAGTAGCAGATCTGAGCATATTTGAGAGGTGTGACTCTCACAGCCACATTAAATTCCTGAGATGTGCCATTACGCTCCACCCACTGATGCCCGGAAAACACACCGATCACCTTTCTTTCCCAGCGCTGGCGCCGCCCGTCCCACATCCTGGCGTACACCCCTGAGCCGCTGGCACCAGGCTGCGCGTCGCAGTGCTGGTACAGCAGGTCTGACGTCTCCTCGCCGGCCCGACAGAAGCGATAAACCAGCTGGCCCGGGCGGTCATTGTCAAACCCTGAGAAGTGGACTCGTCGTCCGGGAAGCCTTTGAGCTGGGGGGCTGATGCCCAACTTCATGTGCTTGCGCTTGTGGGGTTTCTTGAGTTCAAGCAACGCGTAGTCGTAATCCATGCCGATCTCGTTCGCGTTTCCTTTAATCCACCCTTTGGGGATGTGCGTGCGTTTGGCTCTGATCCACTGGAACTTCATTTTGTTGTTGGTTGGAGGGGCGTAGGGGGCGGGGCCACCCTCCACATGGTTGGTGAAGTTGGGTGGAGGGTAAACGGATGATGACTGCGTGTCCCTCTGTTTAGGTTTTAGAAACCCAACCCGGAGCTTCTTGGCTCCTTTCACATAGTTTTTACCATCATGAACACAATGAGCAGCTGTGAGGACATGGCGGTCCCCCACCAGTGTACCAGAACAACCAGTGGACAGTTTGACGGACACTGAAAATGGGTATTTGAGCAGAAAGTCCTGTCCTGCAATGCTAAAACGCCCATCATGTCCAAAGATCTGTCGCTTTCTCCTCACGTGTGGCTGTGCACGCTTGCCAGACGACCCTGCCGAGTGGGCGGGGCCGGTGTTTGAAGTGGGCCTAAAGCTGTAGATCCCGATGGCCGTCTCAGTAAGCTGGCCGTTGGAGTGGAGAGTCTCGTAGGCGAGAAACTCGCGCAGGTCCTGGTAGCTGGGGCGGGGGGCCTTCTTGTGGCATTCAGGGTCACAGGAGGAGCTGACATCCAGACGGGCTTGAGACAGGAAGCGAGGAGCTGGTTTTACCTTAGTCTGCTGTGGGAGGACCACAGGGACACGCTGGAGAACCCACCGGGGATGGGAGGATGTGAGCACAGGGGGAAGGAAGAGAAGTAATAAGACGGAAGCAAACCTGTGAATACGGGTAGAAAGGTCAGGGAAAAAATCATGACGGTGGAAAAAACACACTTTGCAGTAAAAGAACCAGATGTTTGTGAAATATCAATTGTTTCATTCGTCAGCACAATTTGGTGTTTGAGTCATTCACATGAAAAGGACTTGACTCATTGGCAGACTCAGCATTTGCGCAGATCTTATGGTTGTGGTGAACATGTTTGCATATCTGGGTCCTGTTTAAAACATGGAAAACTATTCGAGTCCAAAAACAAAAAAACAAAAAACTGGAATTTGGCTGTGGTACAACGCACCGTGTATTTAATGCTCCAAATATGACAGACTGGGCAAGGATCAAGGGTTCTCATGGAAAATTCCTCATGTTCCCTTGTGGAAAAAAAATGACTAAATAGCATTTTGTTGCACTGAGCTATTTCACCGATGGGTCAAGATGAAAATCCTAAACACTTCAGTTCCTCCATCTTTCATAAATGAGTAGCTATTTAATTGAAACCCACCCAGGTTGTATCAATTTTAACAAACTGACTTGATATCAGGATTTCTACTACACTGGAATAGCCATAATTGCAACTGTTAAATTCATTTTGAGAAAGTGATCTTCAATGAAACAGAAGAAATAAGAAGGAAGAAAACGTTTAGGATTTTACAAGGCTCCCTGAAAATCCTGTTAAGGTTCCTCAGCTGAAATATGTGAATTTCATAATTATGCATTGCATTCAAGGTGTCTCGAATCGCAGCCTTTTCAAAATGTGATCACTTACCGCGGGAGCGCAGCCCTGGAGCGCATGGTTCTGCCTCTGCAGGTGAGCGGGCGGGTGCGCATTGAACCTATGAATGCCTGGGAGCAGAACAGAACTTTTCTCGCCTTTCTGCTCAGGATTTGGTGATTTTCTCTAGCCCGCAGCGGTTTGGAGTCGGCCGAAATGCGCGCAGGAGCTGGACCATCGTGCGCTGCTTGCCTTTGCCGTCAGTCTGAGCGCGCAGTGACGCATCTGCCGTCCGGAGTGAGTGCTATATCAGACCCCTGCAGGTCATGTGACTCATCCCTGCCGCTGCTGGTTATTAACGACCTTCACCCTGCCTTCATGCTTCAATCCAACACATGCAAATCTTCCAGAGACCGAGAGGGTGTGTTCCGATTGTCTTTAAACGTCCCAGATTAGGAATTAAGAAAAAAAAGATGAATAAATCTTAAATTGATATAGCACATTTCGTCTTGTTCAGCAATTCTTCGAGGTTATCACCTTATTAGTAAATACAGAAAAATATATTTAATTTAATGTAATTCGATACAAACGTCTGTGATGTGTGTTTTTTTTTTTTTTAATCCAATCAGCTTTAGGGTTTTTCCTGATTTTTCCTCTTTTTTGTTGTCTTTTTAAGGGGGCACATAAAGTGCACTTTGCAGATGCATTCAGCAGCATGCCCTGTATGCCCAAACAGCTGCATGGAGACATGTGTGACCTGTTTCATACTGAAATCACAGAGACAGGAGAGAGATAGATAGATAGATAGATAGATAGATAGATAGATAGATAGATAGATAGATAGATAGATAGATAGATAGATAGATAGATAGATAGATAGATAGATAGATAGAAACTTTATTCATCTCTCACGAGAAGTTCACATTTCCAAATGTGCAAATGTGCAGAGGATGATGAAAAGAGGAACTGGAGAAGTGTTTAGAGAATCATTGATACGTTGCACATGTTAATTGTCCCTTATTGACCCACATTCACTTTAGGTTAGGTGAGGCAACACAGACTCTCCCTCCTGTCATCACGTACTCTCTGTGCCAACGTGGGGCCAAACAAATGCCATTATCGTACTTCCCCAATAATTACATGGCATTTTGCCCAAACAAAATTATTCTCTCATGTGACATTATAATCAATGTGTGCTATAAATTTCTAAAAGCACCACTTTTTGTTCATATTTGGTGCCCTTATTGCAGTGTTAAACAGCTGAAGGTGAAAGAATTTGAGTATTGCTTCAAAGCCGTCCAAATCATGCTCCTGCAACCCATTATAATGGAGCAACTCTGCCAGAACAAAGGGTGGACCTGCTGGCTCACTAAACACTGCTCTAAATAACCCACCCATCCCTGAACACACACAATTAAGACCTGCACACATCCCGCTCTCTCGCTGCAATCTGGAGCAGCAGGGTTTTCATGAAGTTTCTTCTTTTATTTCTTATTAAAGAAAACCTGTTTTTTGCACCTTGGAACACACATGGGGTCCGCTAATAAGGGAGACGTTTGTATTTGTTTTGCATTGTCATGAAAGGGCCTGTTTGTTTGGCATGCTCACTGTTGTCACGGAAACTCACATTCCCCAGAGTGCTGTCCATGTTAATTGTTTTATTCCTCCCACTCTCTTCCTCCTCTCACTTCTGGCCACAGTCACAAGTGGGGACAGTCTCACTTCTGATATCTCTCTCTGGCTCTCTCTCTGGCTCTCTCTCTCTCTCTCTCTCTCTCTCTCTCTCTCTCTCTCTCTCTCTCTCTCTGTCCAGTTCCTCTTTTCCTGGGTCGGTGCCTCTCTCGGTATTAGAATCATCTCTCCCATCTTGGCCCTCTCCTCTCGTTCCTCCCGAGAGGCCGTGAAACAGCTGTTTGGCGAAGAGAAGCTATTTACTGTGAAATCTGGTGCAGAACCTCAGCCAAACTTTAACACTCATGGCATGAACATAATAAAACTGCTGGCATGAACCTTTATTTTGAAACTACTAATGAATTGTATAAAATATGGGAACACTTTTGCATGAATTCGCACTTACTTTAAACTTTCACAGTGTTCAGTTTTGGGTTTTTTTTAAGGTCTTTGCTTTTTTGTTGCATATCATGTTAGCGTTATTAACCAGAACAGTCTTTGGAAGTCCTACCACAATGGAATTTAAAGATTTTATACCTGTTTATCATGACTGATCTTGTTCCCATCCCTCACAGACAATAGCTGCTTCCACGTCCCGGTCCTGATTTGTTCCTGTCTCCAGATAATGATCGCTCTGCCACTGGTCTTCCTGGCTACAGTCACCAGCCAGTCTCTTCCTGGTCTTCTGGTTTCCCACTGATTCACTTCCCTGGCTGCATTCCACACGGGCAGCAGGAGCTGCGTGAACGTATCCCAGGAGTCACCGTGTGAGAGGTCCATAGGTAAGGTAGGTTCAGATCCCTGACTGGAAACTCTGGGATGGAACACATCACTTTCAATTTAATTATGTCTTTAATTAGACTTATATCAGTCTGAGTTTAGGCTTCAAACGATCATGCTAGCTGGCTGTTTCCACAGATATTCACTGTGGAAATGGTGGGCGGCAGCACCAACATGGGTGGTCACCCAGTAACTCAAAGGGCCGTAAATATGCTGCTGGTGACTGTCAAAGCACCATCAGTCTTTGTGTCGTTCAGTGGTTAAAAATGGCCCTTTTGTCACCGCAACCCCCTGAATTCCACATTATAATGCTATAAATTTTATTGTGAGTTTTATGACTCAGTAAACATTTGCTTACTGTAACTTACTGTCATTCTGTCATCTTTTCCATCACATTGTTCAGTATTGACAGCAATTTTGTGACATGTCTTAATATTTCAAATTAAATAATTCAATATCCATCATAAATCAAATGTACCCATCATTTTGGATTCCAGGTGGGGTGTAAGGCACAAGCCACAACACCCCCAGCTCACACAATGGATCGGAACCAGTCTTGGAAATACGGGCATCGTGGAGAAGATGGACTAGAACATGGAGATGAGGTGTAGCTCAGTGTGTGTGTGTGTGTGTGTGTGTGTGTGTGTGTGTGTGTGTGTGTGTGTGTGTGTGTGTCTGTGTGCGCGCGCAGGTTTGAAGGCTTCATCCACAATAAAGGCCAGCCAAAGGTAACCATTCACATCTGCAGGAACAAACACCCTTGGAACACCGATAAACAGAGTCTCTCGGTCTCCTCTCTCTCTCTCTCTCTCTCTCTCTCTCTCTCTCTCTCTCTCTCTCACACACACACACACACACACACACACACACACACACACACGTATACACACACTGTGATCTGCTTTGTTTACAGAGAACATAAACCATGGTCGCACTTTTGTACTGAGCTGTACTGCTGTTTTTTCATCCTGATCAAAGGGAAGCACAAACACTGCAGATGTAATATTAATTTCTATTCTATTTCTGAACCAAAACACCATTGTTGTTTTTTGTTTTTTGTTTTTTTTTTACAACATTTCTCTTTCCCATGATACTAAACACCTCCGAAAGCCCCAAAATAACACTCTGATAGAGATATAAACAGGCGGATTGTCTGCCATGTGGGAGGAATGCTCCTCATGTCAACAGATGAGCTGAGATGTTTTCAGATGGAATATTAACCAGAGGACTTACTTTATACAAGAAATGCTTTATGCAGAAGTAACTTCTTAATGTCAGTAACAATGTCAAGGTCGCATTAATATTCTAAAAGAATAGAAACACAGTTCTGATGGCCGCCAGAGCCTCAGACGTCCTCCTCACTGTGCTGCAGATAATTTGGCAGCGTGCTGCTGCGGCTGGATCGTGTTCATGCTGCTGTTCCAGTTCAGTACAGAACAGACCTCCGCAGATGTGTAAACCAGGCGATCGTAAACCTTTGCGGTAACTCACTGTCGTCTCCTGCTGCTCTGTGTTTTGGAGTGGAGCGCAGGGATTTTTCGGTGATCCACCCGTGCAGACACACGTTCAGTGTGGACTCCTGTTGCGATAGCATGTTTGCAGTGATGTCAACATGTGCTCCAGGGTGTGGCCAGCGGGATTTGACCTGCGGTTGCAAATGTGGCATGTGCGCATCAGGGTTTTATTTACCGCTGGCATCTTTCAGTCACGCTCACGTTTAGCTCTGACATCTCACGGAGGCAGCAATCAGAAAACAGAAGTAGAATGTTTGACACAGATCAGATCCGTCCGACCATCAGAGCATAAATATTTTCCTGAGCCAAATCACTTCTTTTCCTTCCTCGGTGTCCACCCAAACACAAGTGCTTTCCATGACTAAGATACTGTATTCTCGACAGTTTTTGCCTGCAGGGAAGGAGGCCTCCACTGTGATTATGGGTAAATCCCTGAACCTTGTGTGAGCTTAGATGAAATGACTCACATCACTCTGGAAGATGTAGCATGAGGCGTGCTGGATTTTAATTTTTCTGCTCCTAATTTGATACAATGTGATGTTCTTACAGATTTAATTTGGGTTCATGTAGGATGAAAAGACGACTCGTACAGTTTTCTCTGGTACAATCAGATGAACAACCCAGTTCATCAAAACACTGAGTCCTCAGCCTCAAAAACACTTAACTAAGAAGATGAGCGCATTGTGTTTTGTACATTTTTAACAGCAGAGTGATGCAGCAGGTATCGCACCCATCTCCGCGTGCATCACTGCCTGTCTGTCCTCATGCTTCCATGGATTCATTCCTACTGCTTCACCGTCTGTAAGACATGTGTATTGTTAATTGTAATTATTGGCTTTGTGGTGATCCACCCAAGATGTTCCTCGCCAATCTCCAACAGACATTCCAGAGGTAGGAGAGTGAGCATCTGCAAAAGGTCGCAACTCCCCTGCAATTTTGTTTCTCTTAGATGTGCTTTTCCCATGTTTTCTTCTTTAAAAAAAAAAAACATAAGACACAAGTATCGTCAGGTTTGTAGTTTTCCCTAAATTTTCACGATCGCTCCCGCCCCGATTCTAATTACTTCCAGCATGCCCGTGCCTGAGTGTTGCAGCAACAGCAGCAGGTAGAGACATCTCTCCCATCAGAGATTCATGGGAATCTGATTCCACTTTAAACTCTGGAAAACATCAGAATTGTTTTTCACGGCCGTCTTCTTAGGTCTGCAGCACATTAACGGGACTTAGGTGCTGCATTTTTCCCAGTCAGACCACATGTAGAGATAGTATCTCCCCCCCCACCAAGAAAGTCTGCGTTCGTGGTTTAATGGGCCTTTGCACGTTTTTGGGAGACCCAAGTGATTCAGTAAGTGTTAAATGTCAGGAGAGAGATGTGCCGTCCCAGAGGCTGCACATGCCTTCCCACGGAACAGCCAGATGAGTGCGTGTTAATGCCACTCTGACTCACAGCGCCCAGAACGTCACCAAAGACAATGAGCGCTATTCACTGTAATGAATATGGTGATGTTACAGAGATCGCCCCTCCCTCCTTGCATATTCCCGATGATGTCACAGCTCGGAGGTTACATTTTTCCAGTCAGGCGGAAGTGGTGTGGTCATAAGGCGCAGGCCTGCAGTTGCGACCACATGCATGAAATCACTAAGAAGAGAGATGTTTTCCTCATGGATCAGAGCGTGATAATCAGCCCTGTCAGGGGCGCTCGTGTTTGGCAGCGGGGAAGCTGCCTTAATGCTGTAAATTCACAGTCTAGAGAAGTCTGGAGACCGTTTACTGAAGGCTGATTGTCTGCTTTATTATCACTGTCACATCAGCACATTAGTCTGTCCTTGTTAATAGTGGTTCACTTCAGTTTAGTCCAGTCCCACTTTTATCGCGCCGATCTCATTCTTTCAGTCACTCATGTGTCAGTAAAAAGAGGTTAAGAGTTGTAAGAGAACATTGATTTCTGTCAGAACCGTATCGTGTGACTTTTTCCACCCATCACACAACAATATATCCAGTACAGTTTGTCAAGTTCTCCAACCTCACGATACATACGAGCGAGGAACTCCTAAACTGAAAGATGCCACAAAATATTGGTGTTTGTTCAAAAATTCTGGAAAACACTGAGACATTATCAGTTAAATGACACAATTCCTTTTCCCACCATAGCTGGATTCCTTAATTTCCAGAAACTTCTCTGTATAAATGAAAATTCCCATGTGTGATCATTAAAGTCTGTTATGTCAGGTGAGATAAACTGCAGAGGAGTTTTTCCATCTGCATCCACCATAGATGAACATTTCTCTGAAGCTCTTTTCTCTACCCCGACACTTTTGTTCCCATAAAACAGCCGTTGCCGTGGTAACGCCTTAACCAGAGCACAATCGCTGATCAGCAGGATGCACAGAGCATTTCGGGTTAATGAGAGTTTCCTTGTGGGAAGTTGCATGTTAACAGCAGGAGGGAGACCTCTGCGTCATTCTGGGGGGTTTTCCATGTTTTTATTACACTGGGAATATTGTTTGAGTGTTATTCTGGTGGTACAGTGGCTTTCCACCAGGACATTTTTCTGTTTTCCTGTTTGGGCGATGTAAAGTTCTCCATGGTTTATTGTCTGTGATGTCTTTAAAATATTTCCACGTACCAGGGTTTGTCCTGATACGGATTAGTCTTTTCCTCTGCTGGGTGATTTGTTTTCCATAAAATGGAATGGAAATTCATAGTGAAATGTTTTCAAGGCCAAATGCCAGGTATCGACATGTGTTGAGTGGAGAGGAGAGTTTAGTGAGTCCAAGAACTGTCCCAAGATGGACAGGAGCATAGCGTTAACTCTCATTTGCCTGAAATTAAGCATTATGTAGCAAAATAATGCCAGATTTGAAAAAAAAAAAAAAAAGAAACCAACAAACAAAAATCCAATCTTTCCCATTCTTTCTTTGGCATAAACGGATGATCTAAGGTGGATTATTCCAAATTAAATTCCAAAAAAACACTGCTGATATATTTTTTGGCGCTTGATAGAGTTCACTTTTATGGTATCTGTGGGAAGTGGAAGGCTTTTGGAGTGGAGATGCTCCAGGGAGTCTATACTGAGCACATGTCTACCGGACCTGCAGCCAGCCAGCTGGCCGCTCATGCTTCCGGGCTCCCCCGACCAAAACGCATCAGACCGAAACAGCCAATGCGGCAGACGACTGTAGTAACACAGGCAGGAACAAACAAGCCACGGTGACTCATTCAGACAGAATGTCTGTAAGGGATAATATCCGCAATGTACCCATAAAACTCTGAGAATTTGATTAAGCATGACGTTTATGACGCCTGACCACGTGATTGGCTGGTCAGATGTTTGCGTTTATAGAACAGGTGAACCAAATTACACCATGAGTATAAGTCAACTTAATATTTCCTACTGTACTTCTGCAAAGTAACACTGCATGTCAGTGGTAGAAGATGGTTTGATTGGTCACGCTCAGCCTGCAGCTTGGCCAGCATCCAATCCAGCTCGATATCAAGTCAGAAATGAATTCCATGGTGACGTCCTTTGACCTGAACTACAATCCACAAACACACGCAAATACAGTTATATAATTCCACATCTGCCCTGATATAACATGCAGTCAGTAAAATAATTCCCACATAGTGAACATGTGAGACAGAAGTATAGCGCGTGCTTCTTTAAGCACCGGTTCTTTGAGCTAAAACCTACTTTACTCTAAAAACATATAAACTAATCTGAAAAAAAAAACAAAAACTAAAAACCTCCACCACCACCACAGACTTATTCTTGTGAAAATGTTGCTTTAATGAATAAAATGAATCAAACGTGATCAGATTATCTTTGGCAGCTCTCTGTCATCCTGTTTTCTCACATCCCCAGTTGTTCCCATGTGACTTCATTCATGAGCTGTGGGAAATTAGGCAACTGTAATAAAGTTCTTGCACACACATGGTCATCTGCCAAATTGTTACATAAATAATGCTCTATATCTCCTCCCTGAACTGCAACTGGAACACAAAGTTTCGTATCAGAGAGATATCTTTCTGCCTGCTACAGCATGCTGTGCAGAGTGTGTGTTTGGCATTATCTTCACTATGTGATAAGCAGAGAGAGCAGCTCACTACTTCAGCATGTTGGGGGTTTCCTATATTTCCAGGAACTTTGCAGATGCTCAGCTATCGAATTAGCACACAGGCCCTTTGAAGGAGCAAGAAAAGTGCAGCATCTTTGATGTCTATGGTTTTGCACGATTGAGTCTGTCCGTCTGTGCAGAAGCAAAATAATCTTTCAAGCAACGGAGGATGGGAACAATCTCAAGTTTCAGATTCGCTTAATGTTAATTTTAATATTTCCACAGCTGTCTGAGGACAGCTGTAGTTTATAAAAGGCTTTATTAACAAGGATTTTAAAGCTTAAGAGCACTTCTAACATTAGTGCATTTGTGCTTTTGGCAACTAATCCTGTAAAGTATTTATTGCAAAAGGCCTTGCCTAAAATGCATGTCTCTCTCCGCACAGGCAATTTATATTTCATCCTCTTCAGTCTGTTTTCTGAGAGGAGCTGCGGACATAGTTTGACCATAAACAGGCAACAGAGAGGGCTGCATTGTGAGCAAGACACAAACGTGCCGTCCATGCACGTGTGTTTAAAAAGGCACCACCAAATCCAGAAGCTAAGAACGATCATGTTAATATAGTACAATGAGATGAAACACTTTCAGTTGTCTGTTTTGGATTTGTGATGTCATTACATCTTTATCCAAACTATACTGAGAAGATCACTTTGTCAAATCCGTTCATCTGCGCCAGCTGCTTTCATGGTTGGAGACAGGTATTTTTATCATCTGGGGCAGCTACTAAGCTTGAAACTGGGAAAAAAATTTAATCCACGGGAGGGAGGGGTGTCTTGACAAAGGTAGGAGAAATTAAGTGTGCAGAGGGAAAAATCATGTGTGGATGTTCGTGTGTGGGAACAGGAAGGGAGGAGGAGGCCTCAAGAGCACAGCACAAGTAGGAAATTACCGGTCCATTCTTTTGACACGTGGAGCTCTTCACACATGATGCCCTTTTGTGTGTGCGTTAACATGTGCATACTCTATCTGTGTGTGCATTTGTGCGTCCATACGCAAGGCAGACTGTTAAGGGGCTGAGGGAATGGGTGTGGTGCTCTCTGGCTCAGGTCTGCTCTGGTTTCATCACAGGAAACAGTGTTCTGTTCCCCAGAAAATGACTCTAATCAATAACAGACTGGAGAGAAATGCTGTTTTTCTTCCCTCATCATCATTGTCATCAAATCTATCACAAGTTTTTCCTCAGTATTTTGTTAGTCAGCACTGAAATACTCAACCCTCCAGTCAGAGTGTTTTCTGTCTAGTTATGTTTAACCTTTCTGTCATGACAGCAACGTCCTGTTGTCTTCACTTGTTGGCTGGAATGGATGTAGGTCACGCAGTCAGCTTACTGGTGTGTTCGTATTGTGTGCTTCTCCGAGGAGAGCATACTGTAAATGTCCTCTGAGGTGGTGCTCTCCACCCTTTACATCTCCATAGTGCACTTCAGTGACTCCGACATCATGGCCACCGGCCCATAAGCCCAAAGATAATGTTGTGGTGCAGCCAAAAAATGTTGGATTCCAAGTCCCAAAGTCTCCTGTCTTGATCCAAACTCCCAGAAGCACCTGGAGAGGAAAATTATCTGCACACCATCAGTAATATAAAGAATTTTTATTACATTTCTGATAAAGCTTTGTCAGCCAAAGGGCATGAAAAGGGCGGATGCCTTCAAAATCCACCTGTTTTCTGAGTATTGGCTCATTGCACAGCTATAAGCCCAGAACACTGCTGAGACCAAATTTGGTTCAACCCTGAGCTTTGACAAATATATAACTGCACATCTGACCTAACATGCGTAAATCTTATGCCGTCACATCATTTTTTTTTCCTTTTAGCATCCTCAGCATCTTAAAAAAGACCTCCCATAACTGGTATGACTAGACAAGAGTAACTGGATCAGTTTCATTATAGAAAAATGTTAAAAATTCGTCCGTGCTGTCGCGGTAATGCAGGCCTTACACCAGATCTGGGGGATAAGCCAGATGAGTGTTTTCCAGTCCTGCATCATTTATCATCCTTAAATCTCCCCATAGCATGAACCTCCCTTGTCAACTCCACATACTCTTTTTCATCCCCATCTTGTTTTGGTTTCCTCTGCATTTCAATATCTTTAAATTTATGAAAGATTCTCCAAACATTTGTAATGATTAAGACAAAGTGATTCCATACTTCAGCTGTGTTCTATAGAACTATGGGGAGCAACAATTTTCCACCCTTCCTAAACAATGTACATGTATGCTCTCCTGTGTGCTATAACATTAGACTCCATGCATTATGCTGTGCTGTCATTTTATATATTTAAATATTAAACTGGGGTGGCACAGCCTCATGCCATGGCAGAAGGGTTGGGGTTTCATCATTAGAGATTCCAAATAGTTCTGTAAGTGTGTGACTGAATGTCCTATTGAGGGTGTATTCCTGCCGCTCACCCACTACCCAAATATGCTCCATATAGCGCCACATTTGAACTTGACAGTAGTTATAAATGTTGAACTGAAGCAGAATAAATCATTAAGCAATATTTTAATGATCCATAATATTTTCTCATCCTGTCTGATGGACATGTAGTAGGCCTGGACACAGATTTGTGATTATATTTATTGCTCTCAGGACAGCCTTAAATAAAGGTACACTGCCTCATCTTTAAATGCTTTCTTATCCTAACTTCCTCCATCTTTTAAAAAATGTCTCCCTTTTTGCCAGCTATAATTATCAACAGCGCAATACTTATTTATTTCTCTAGGTGGCAGCACTGGTATTGACCTAGTAGAACAGTGACTACAGTACAACTTGAAGTTCAATTTTCTCTGCAAATATATTAGATAAAAGTCCCTGATACTCAGCCCTCAAAATTCCCTGATACTCAAAATTCCCTGATACTCAAAAGTCCCTGATACTCAAAAGTCCCTGATACTGTATTTGTTAAAACCAACACATGGACTTTATTCCCACCAAACACAAACCAACTATCACAGAATTCTTTTTAAATTTAGCCACATGGTTTTCTTAAATAAGGTTCTCTGAAGTGTTTTGGAATAAAATTAATGGTTGAAAAGTTTTTAATCTTGTTGATGGCATTTTAGTTGAAGGCATTGTGGCTGATGACATGGGATGACTTGTCATCAAATCAAATGTCAAAGGTCATTTGGACAATTTTGGCAAATCTCCAAAACTTCAAAGGACTGTTTAAGCGCTAGTACACGGGTCTGATGTGATGGTTTGATTGATGATTTTCATTTATTTGCTACAGCTATGCCTGCTACCCCTCCTCCGCCCCTGCATTCCTCTGGTCTGGAGCGCCGGGGACCTTTGTTGTGTGACTGAGGAGAACAGACAGTTAGCTGGCAGCACGTCCAGGTTTGGAGCCTTTGACCTGGACCGTTTAGCAGAGACTGAGGAGGTACAGTCCTGTCATACTTCGATTGCTAGAGGCCAACATCTACTATCCTCCTTTCACAAAAATAAGAATCATGACATAAAAGTACACAGGTTGGCCATCTGCTGACGTGAGAAGACAGGTTAACATCTCTGTGGTCAATCGGGGGCAAAGATCATTGGCAGCACTAGGAGGACTTTGCTGATTTCACTGACCGTAAATCCTGAAAGCTGTGTGGAAACACTCACCCCTCATATATACAGTAAATGAGTAGACCGATTCTTTGTCCTACTTGTGCCATCAGGATTATATTTGATAATAAAAATCTCAAATCTAAAAGAGATCTTAAAACTTAAAAGTAAAACTAAATATTTTTTTCTTAAATTAAGAGGATAGTTTGTTATGTGACCAGGAAGTTGAATCTTTTCTTTTAATCACATGAAATGTTGAGTAAACATAAGTGTGTGTCATAGTCAAATGAGATAAATTTCAAACATAAAATTCCCAGCAGCTGACAAAGCCTAGTAAGATTTAGATCCTCCTAGAATACCACTGGGTTAGCTTCATAAATTCCTTGACTCATGGAAGCCACGCTGACCTTTGATTGAGTCAGACAATTTTCTGTTCAAATGTTATTCAAGCCTGCTTTCAGTTCCGCTTTTTCAGCTTGGGATGGGATTCAAACTTGGCACCTGCAGTATATAAGGCGTGTGCTTTCATGCAAGCCATCAGGACTCATCTGGGTGCTTGATGTGAGGGAGCACCAGGATGGCGCCAAAATTATTTGTGGCTCTTCTGCTCCTGCTGCCTGTTTTATCAACAGGTAAGAGAGAAAAGATTTGAATTGATTTATTTAGAATTGTCATTGATGTAAGTTACAAAACATGATGTACACACACACACGCATAAATTTGAAATACCATCATAAATTGTTGAGAACAGCTTGTAAAATGTGTTTTACTGCATGCTGACACTGTTTCTAGCACATTTTTCACTCATTTCATTTCGCATCTCACTTCGAAATAGATCACAGTTTACGTGTTAGGACAAGGATCTATGCTACAGAGTAAGCCTCAGGCGTACGTCAGAGGGTCATGTGGTCACTATGTTATATGCAGCTGTGAAACAGCTGTACGTGGTCATGAGGCGCTCAACTGACATAATGCAGTCATTAATTACCAAAAGTTAATTTACGGGGAAATATATTCTAATGTATGGGAATATAAATCAAACAGCAAATAAGGAAATTGAATGGCTTTGTCATTACATTCAACTGGAATTGCTTATTTAAATAGAATCGGTAAGATGTGTCATAATCATGTTATAAAAGTTTTGTTGGCATGTTTTGCAGGCGTGTGTACCCGGAGACCCAGAGAGGTGTATGTGAAGGCGGGGGAGATGGTGACGCTGCTCTGTCCTCAAAGACAGCACGAGCAGAAGCTGATCTGGACCGGTCACATCCTCCCCGAGGGGGATCTGGTTCTGACCGAGGACGTGCTCAGGCGGACGGGACTGCTGGTTCTTGGGAAGAGCCTCGTGGTTCTCAACGCTTCCGTCAGCCACCAGGGGAATTATTCCTGTTCTCTGGGGTAAAGTACAAACGCACCATCTCAACATTCCTCAAAAGACGATAACACCTTCACAGCTAAAGTCTGCTGGTCGCTATGACGACCAAATCCATGCTAATGACTTGCACAGCGTGGCAGATTCACATGGTTTTCCTTCTTTTTGTTACAGCTGTAAATACCAGTGTTGCAGAGGTCAGATGTTTCATGAATTACACGACTGATTACTTTAACAGGAACAGGATAAGACAGTTCTACTTCAGGCTGACCGTGCTACCAGCGCAGAGCCCAGAGTTTGACCCACGGAGGACCTACGCTCAGACGTGCTTCACTCAAGAGTCCTGCACGTTGACGTGTCCAGACGTGAACACACCGGCTCCAAACACACCAAACATGACCAAAAATGGCATCGCGTGGCACAAGGTGTTCACTTTGACTGGCTAAACATAAACATACATGAACACCTGCTTTTACACGTGCTTTTGCATCAACTGGAGCTCAAGAATCGATCTTCCGTCTTGCAGGTGGGTGAGTCCTCAACACCACATTACATCTCCAGCGTGGAGGAGAAAGACGGAGGCGTCTACACCTGTACCAGATCCTACCTCTACCATGGCCATACGTATAACATGACCTTCGCAGTGGTGCTGGATGTTCAACCAGGCAGTAAGGCACCCTGGTTTGGCTGCTGCACATGCTTGTTGGAGCCATTCTGAGGCTGACGTACCTCTTCTGTTGCCGTGCAGGAAAAACAGAGCAGCCGCTGATACTTTCGCCACACGCAGGCGACGTGTTTCACGTGGATTTGGGTAATTCCTGTTTGATTCCTTCGCAGTAGATCACGACAAACTGGGTTATAAGACCGTGAAATCCATTTTTCTAGGCTCGGCCTTGGTGATCGACTGTCAGGCTGTTATTTACTCAGAGTTTGATGAGGTGTTCTGGTTAATCGGGGATTCCTTCGTAGACACTAACGAGAGCTTACCAGTTTACTACAACTACACCAGGTAAACATTTCAGAAACATGCTCCAGTGCTTGTGGCTGATATCCAAGGAGCATATTTTCACACCTCCTTTCTGCCTGTGTTCTCTAGTGCCTCTGAGGGTACGGAGATAAAAATGACAGCATCACTGGTCTTCAGAGAAGTGTCAGAGGCGGATCTGCGAAAGCGTTACACCTGTAAGCTGGAATCAGACAGCCACCCCTCAACCTTTGTCACCATCTGCTTGGCACAAACAGGTACTGTGTTTAACCTTGTTGCTGGTTCCTGGGGCCATTTCCAGCAAGGCCGACTTTGATTTACACATTAATAGGGTTTTGCATAAAATGAGTGGGTGATCCTGGGACCACTTATGCTTTGTTAAATGTCTCTACCAAACATGGGTTTCTTAATTACTTGTTATTGAACCCCTGTAGAATCTTTCGTCTTGTTGGAAGCCCTTCAGATTGGGATTGTCATTGTCGTCGCTGTGCTAGTAGCAGTTCTTTTTATAAAGCTAAAAAAGAGCACAATTATCTCTCAGCGAGACACTTGTGTTTGCTGTGGCGGCACTTCAGGTAAGACCGTAGACTCAGGATTGTCTGTTCAGCGTAGCTTTTGTCAAACGGCCGTTAATTGGAACGATGGTGACATTTTCCATCGCTGCTTTCTGTTTTTCATAGATGGAAAGAGCGACGCTGAAGTGGGAAGGATGGAACTTGACAGAAAATGTATGACGAGTATTTTGGAGGAGTGATCTGGCTATGCTGCGATGTCTTGAGAGGGAAAAGTACGCATGTCAGATGAAGTCTGATAAAGATTAATCTAAAACAATGTCATCAAAAACCGGAGCTCTTGTTTGCTGCAACAGCAGAAGCAGCAGGTGTTCTGTCAGAGTGCACTGAGCAGAGCCGGACTGTGATTCTGGTTCCTACCTCCTCAGAAGGTTGTCTGGGATCTGGCCTGCTGGGCGTCAACCACTTAGCCCTCATGAAGCAGAAGAGTCATTTGGTTCTCATCAGAACTGAATCAACACCATTAGAGGAAATGCAGCTTCCTGCCAATACTGGACATTGTGTGACATGTAAAGGGACTAGCTCCAAATGACCCTCCTCCTCCTTCTGGAAGGAGTTTCAGTGTTACCTACCTGACCCACAGCAAACCAAAAGGACACCTTTACTTAAGACATCAAATCAACATGATAACTGTGAGAAAATGGACACACATCACTAAATGTAAACACTTTCACTTAAGTACTTTTGCAGATTCAGAGCCTAATTGACTATACTTCATATTATTATTTTTTAGTTATTTTATTTTATTTTATTTTATTTTATGCTTTACAACTTTTCATATGTGGTATTTCACATTGATACAATTTCCTACTATTTATTCATTACATTTCTCAACTTATGCATAGTTATACAGTTGTTGTTGAACAAGAGCTTTCACAAGAAAGGAAACAAAAAGTTAATGTAGCTCAAATCACCTGCTCACATGACCTTTATTTGTTTGCAACTTACTTATCTCTGTGTACTCTGACTCACATTTCACTGGCAAGCTATGTCACGGTTCCTGACATTTAGATGACTCACATTGCTATTTTCCTGCTTATAATTCATCATTTAGAGGATTGTCCCGCCTTGTCCTGTCTTGTCCCCTCTTGTCCTGTCTTGTCCCGTCTTGTCACTGGGTTGAAAGTAAAACACGTGATACCAAATTTGACCACACGGGGGCAGCAAACACAATCACGACATACTTGTTTTCCTTTCGTTCGATAGCTGCTAAACTTGTAGATGAGGTTTCTCCCACGTGTTCACAAACGCCTTATTTTAATGCGCGTCTTAATATTGATACAATAAAGGTGCCATTTTCTATTGATTTATAAAAATAAAATAAAGCTCTGTTTATGGCCTATTCTGTATCTGGTATATTTCTTTCTGCACCAGGTGCCATAGTGTTGTGCGGGCGTTCACAATGCGAGCATTACCTCTCCTTCCTAAGTTTCATTTCATTTCAGCCTTTGTGGTTTGACAAATCTGGGGGAATTTCTGTTGGTTTCGCAGAGCTGTTGAATGTAGAGAAGGCTGTTGCGCGCTTTGGACGACGTTCTGTGCGTCTTATGAGAAGTTGATGAAAGATGAAAGGTCTCCTGCTCTGTCTGACTTTATTCTTGACCCCACTAACAGGTAAGAGCTTTTGAAATGTAAAGATTAGGAGACTGAATATACGTGAAAAAGTTAACCCTTTAGTTTCACGATGGAAGATGACTGAAATGTGCATTGATCACCTGTCAACATTTACACTGAAAAAAACATATCAATTTTCAATAGTGGGAATTTAACCAAAAATATCTTTTAAAAAATAGAGTCTTTTACTCAAAAATGTGGGCATGGATTTTGTGAAATAACATTTTTAGTTAAGGTGCTATGAGCTCCAAAAGCGTAGTATAAAGGGAAACAAGACATAAACTTTTCTTCAAACCCTCAAATGTCCCTAACAAATCTTGACAGATGTCATTGAAACATAATGAACGAGCCATATATCTATTTATTTATATAAATGGATTTATTTGAGGGTGTAATTGCCCCTTATTTTTCACATGACAGAATGAAACATAGTAAGATGTGGTGAAAATCCTTCATTTTTTATGATATTTGAACTAGGGAAGTTGGCATCTTTTTCCATTATTTTAACTTTTTCAATTCCTTTTTTGTATCATGTGTTTCTTTAGGAACTATGACTATTTTGTCACGTGAAAACCTGAAAATAACAAATATCTCAGCAAATTTACATGTGTTGTAGGAGATTACAGAGCTTGAATCCAGCAACATAAGTGTCCAAAGATATAAATTATTTGTGGAGTTTTGTATCAAAGTCACTAATGTAAAACCAAATAACTTTTCATTTGCAGGTGTGTGTTCTTGGAGACCCACAAATGTAGATGTTAAGACGGGTGAGATGGTGTCCCTGCAATGTCCTGATGATCACAGTGGCACCAAACTGATCTGGATCCATCACGTCTACCAGGCGATGGTCCTGTCCAGCTTGTCACCGGCAGAGCAGAGACAGATGGCGGTGCTGGTGCACGGCAGACGTCTGGTGATCCTCAACGCTTCTGTGAGCCACCAGGGAAATTACTCCTGTTCTGTGAGGTAACGTCCAGTCATCACTGTTGATGGTCTTTAAGAATACTACAATTAGAATTTGGGCTGGTTCCTTGAAGCCTTTCCACGAATGGTTTGACAGGAATGGGAGTGGACAGTCCTGGTTCAGACTGACAGTTAGCACGACGCGGACCAAACAGTTTAACCAGATCTGTCATGTGGAAGACTCCTGTACCTTGAAGTGCCCTGATTACCTGACGCCTGCTGAAAACATCTCGGGTATAACCAGTGTCAACGTCACATGGCACAAGGTATGTAGCCGCAGCAGCGGACAGAGCTGAGCGAGCTAACGACTGTCTTTGATCTGCTTGGTTGAATCCGGCTTTGTATTTTCAGGTTGATGAGCAGTCACCAACGAGCAATTACTTCAGGAGCGTGGAGGAGAACAACAAGGGTGTCTACACATGCACCAGATATTATCACTGTCACGATCAGTTATGTCACATGACCTTCACCGTGCTGCTCGATGTCCAACCAAACGGTGTGCTCATAGTTTCACAGAAGTCCGCATTCTCTCATAGTAATTTAATTCAAATACGCTTTTGACTTTTTTATACACAGGAAAATCAAAGAAATCTCCAGCGATCATTTCACCACAAATGGGCCAGAAATTCTTGGTAGATTTAGGTGAGTGTGTGTTATTTAAAGTTGGATACTCTGCTGCTCGAACCTGCGCTAACTCTGCTTTTTTTCCAGGCTCGACAGTGGTGGTGGACTGCAAGGCTGTCATGTACTCAGATTCGGACCTGTTCTGGCTGATCGAGGACACATTTGTTGAAGACAACCAGAGTTTGCCAATTTTCCAGAATTCTACAAGGTGAACTAACAGACATTTCAGCACTTTTGCAACAGCGATTTCAATGACTGGTTTTAGTCTGGCTGTATTTTTGCCCTCGCAGGGAATCTAACTCTGGAGAGATTAAAATGACGGCCTCGCTGGTCTTCCGAAATGTGTCTGAGACTGATTTGCTTAAGAACTATACATGCAAACTGGAAACTGACAGCCTGAAAAGATTCGTCACAATCTGCTTGGATAAAAAAAGTAGGTTTGTTTTCCAGCGTTCAGTCACACGGTCTGCCAATGAGTCTCAAAAACATCTTGTTCTTGAATTTCCTCACAGTTGCTCCTCTTCCTCCTTGTTACCTTTCCCTGGCTCTCAGTATCATCCTCATTGTGTTGTTCATGATTTCCGTCGTAATCGTCTACATGAAGTTCAAAATTACCATCGTTTTGTTCCTGAGGGACACTCTCGGCTGTCACCGCAGCTTCCCAGGTACTTGCTGAGCAACCCGTGTGGTATCTGTACACGATTTCTGCCTGTTTCGGACTAAAAGCACTGCTGTTTGCCTAGATGGAAAGACCTACGATGCATTTTTAATGTGCTACGAGAGCGACATGGATGCGGGACTGAATGAACTGCACAAAAGTTTTCTAAAGAGTGTTTTGGAAGAAAGATTTGGCTACAGCCTCTGCATTTATGACCGAGATGTCTTGCCAGGGAAAGGTATGTGCAATGTATAGATATGCGTTGAAGAAAATGCAAAGGGAGTCTTTTGAAACGCGGGTCTGTTCTCTGTTTGCAGCTAAAGCCAACGCAGTGTTGGACTGCATTGAGCAGAGCCGGACTGTGATTTTGGTTCCCACCTCATCAAATGCCTGTCTGGAGTCTGGCCTCTTGAGCGCCATCCACGCAGCGCGTGTGGAGCGTCGGAGTCGTTTGGTTTTCATCCAAACTAACACAGAACAGGGGCCGTGTTTGGGGTCTGTGCCGGAGGCCTTGCATCTCCTTGCAGAGGCTGGAGATCGGGTGACGTGGAAGGGCTCGAGCTCCATGTCGCTCTCCTCTTCCTTCTTGAAACAGTTGCGATATTATCTACCGGCCCTGCAGGATGTGAAAAAAATAAGACTTTTACCTCAGACAAATCAGGATGTTATATGAGTAATAAAAAAAATGATATCGGTGAGCTGTGGAGAGGTTTCTTTTGTGATCTGACCACAAATATGACAATTCTGAGTCTTAATAAAATTGCTTTTACGCAGGATGTTCTATAATCTTATCTGGAACAATTTTTTATCAGTTTGTATTTGTTTTCATATTAGTGCGCATGAACCAAATGCCACATCAACAATGATGTTGAAAATGTATAAGAACAAACTGCAAAAAAAATAAAAAATAAAAAAGATAAACTGTTAAAAAAAAAAAAAAGTACGGCTGCTGAAATTAAATACATCATCCTGGTCTGTCAAACTTTTTTTAAAGTGATGTATCTCCCGCAGTCACTGTTGCATTTGTTGTTTTCTTGAAAGAGAAAGTCAGCAAAACAGTCAAACCTACTGAAGTTAACATATGAAGAAAGCAACAGCCAGCAAGAATGCAGAGAGTTCAGCTTGTTCGAACAGAAGCAAACAGGAAACCATAAGATCCCACCTACCACAGCAGCTATATGTCCTGCAAAAATCTCACAGTTTTACCGTCAAAAAGCGAGGACGCAAGAATACCAAGAAATCCAGATGTGGTTATAGACGCGTGGGGGTGGGGCTTAAAGGCTTGAGCATCATGCCGAGTGCCAGTATACACAGATGAAGAGACGGGAGAAGCACATGGGATATATTATCTGTTGCTTTTACTTTTTCTTGCCCACTTTGCTGCAATCATGCTGTGTGGAAAATCACAAAAGGAAAAGCACAGGTATTTTACATCAACATCATCGTTTATTATAAGAGCTTTAAGAGTAAAGTTTACATTTTAAGGGATGTCCCAGTCTTGTTGTATTTTAACAATATTTGACTCTGTGACTTTGGTTGTAACACAAACCTTTTAACTCTGTCTAGGTCTTCGGCAGAATTTGGCACATGGGCGCTACAGAGTTGTGGAGGGAGAAATATTCATGGTGCCCTGCCCTGGACAGCAAAACCCACATGTGGAGGTCATGTGGTCTAGGACAGGAGAAGAGGAGAAACATACATCCTTGGCGTGTGGAATGCCGTTTATTGCTGAAACACAACATTCTGGACAGTACACGTGTCTCACATGGTAAATACTAGTTTCTTTTCACCGTTATTTTAATTCAATTTGCTGGATATAATGATAACTGTTCTTGAACTGTAAGTAAGTCAATAAAAAAAATCCATTTTATGTGGACTGAGCTTCATCTTTTTTTGCTGTCCAGCAGCAGGAACCAGTCCTTCCACCTGCAGGTGCTGGAGACAAAAAGTCTGGGATGTTTCCAATCAGAAGACAGCGTGGAATATCTGCTTGTGAATGAAGGAGGGAAAGTTCCCTGTCCAGGTCTGAACTGCAGCGACAACACAGACGTCATTTGGCACAAGATAAAGCGCAAGGTGGTGTGAAAGCGAGCTGGCCCGCTTCTGAAGGAACTCCAACCAGTTAAAGCTGACGTGATGTGTCTCCCCTCCAGGGTGTCCAAGCTGTGTCTGAGCAGCACAGGGAGGCCTACGAGTGCAGCGGCTGGCTGCACATCTGCAAGGTCAGCGAGTTGGACACCGGGGTGTATTTCTGTGACAGACAAACCGCAGACAACTGGATCTTCAGGAGAGCCGTCAATGTCACTGTTGTAGGTAAGTGCAATTTGGGTGCAAGAATAGCCAATAAATGCTTATGCTACATGTATATTATAACAAATTATGCTGCCATTACCTTTATCACCAATAGGACTGATATTGTTTATCTATTAACAGCTGTTTGCTGCATTATAATTATTAGTTTTTTGTTAATATTCATGTCCTACATGAGCTACTGACAAGTGGCTGCTCTTGTCTCTCCTCATCAGAGAATTTCTATTATGGAAGTGTAACTATATTCCACGTGCCTTAACAGCCTCATTAAAGCCAACTCCCCCCAGGATTTTGTATCCTGATAGAAACAGCACAGAGGAAGTGGAGATTGGTAAGTTTGGTCTAATTAAGTTGTGAAAAAGGTTTAGATCAGTGGTCCCCAACCCCCGGTCCGCGGACCAGTACCGGTCCGTGGGTCATTTGATATCGGGCCGCACATAAAGAATAAATAACTTACATTACTTTGTTTTATTTATTATCTGAAACTGAACATGTTTTATTTTGAAAAATTGCTAGATTCTCTTTGTTACATCCGTCCATAGCTCACTATTGACACACGTTTATTATTATATTTAGAAGATACCACAGTTTTCATGACGGTCATACCACGTTTCTTTCTTGTATTTATTCGTCATATCTTAATGGCCGGTCCCTGAAAATACTGTCTGACATTAAACCGGTTCGTGGCGCAAAAAAGGTTGGGGACCGCTGGTTTAGATGACTCGTTGCCACACAGGCGTCAGTTCTTTGTGCTCGTTTCAGGACAGCCTCACGCTCTGAAATGCAGAATCCATTTTCCCATCAAGATTAGGGGAAGTGTGCAGTGGTACATGAACTACAACATGGAGGACACCACCCCAGTCCGGATGAAGAGCCAACAGTGAGTCAGTTTTCATCTGACCTCATCCTCACACAAACAGGATATATACGTGACGTGCCATATTAGGGCTCAAGAAAGCTCAACTTCTTTCTGTCCAGACTGGCAAACGTGTACTTTCCAGAGGTCGAGGTCACTCAAACGGCAGTCATAAACGAGGTGACCACACAACATCTGGACAACACGTACACGTGCATTGCCACCAATACCATCGGAAGCAGCTTTGTCACTATCAGACTCAAGCAAAGACACACAGGTAGGATTGTTCCGACTGTCATTTACCAACAATTTCACTTCTAAAGGAACAGGAGTGGTTCATTATACAGTATAAGGTATAATTTTGAGTAATTTTTGAGAGTTATAATTAGTTCTTTGATTTTAAGTGGTAAGCCACAAAATGTAATGTGCCGAATTTGGACTGGTTGACAGTAAATTGGCCGTCTCTGGTCAAATATCCCATCGGGCCTTTGCTGCTGGTGGCCGGGCTGGGCATCGTTTTGTGGGTGAAATGGCTGGAACTGCAGCTGATCTTAAGATCTCACTTCTGGTTTGGAAATCACAACAAAGGTCAGGACCCGTCGACATATACAGACTCACCCGAGGAAAGCAAATGTGACCTACAAACACACACACACACACACACACACACACACACACACACACACACACACTTCCTGACCACAACCACTGCTAGGCAGGATGTGGCATCAGTTCTAGATAAACCCACCTCAAAATGTGTCTTGTTGATGCATTTTTATGCATCTTTATTTCACACCATCAGTCAAATGCAAAACAACACCAATCAGACTGCTATCGGCTCCCCCCACCTCTCTCTCTCTCACTCTCACTCTCTCTCTCTCTCTCTGATCTATTGCTGCTGGCCAGCTGAGAAAGAGTTTGACGTGTTTCTGTCATTTGTGTGGCCTTGTGCATCATCTCAGTCTGTACCCGGCTCCGAACAGGAAGGTAAGGCAGCACCTGCAGTTCACCTTCACGTAGCGTGGCCTGAATATTAACAGCTTGACAACAGCAGGGGGCTCTGGTTCGAACCCGCGCCACTTTGAGAACGGTAGTGCCAGCCACAGACCACTGGAGGCGCTGTTGCCCCAGGTGTTAGAGGAGGAGTGGGGGCATCGCCTCTGCCTCCTGGAGAGGGACGTGCTTCCTGGGGGAGGTCAGATGATCGATCATCCCTGTGCGTTCATGTGCATGTATGCAACCTGACACTGATTGTTCCCATTTTATTTTAGTCTATACAAATGATGTGGTCCTGGCTATCCAGAGCAGCCAAATGCTGATCTGTGTCTTGTCGGCTGAGTACCTCTCCAACAACGATGCTGTTTTCATCCTGGAATCAGGACTCCAGGTAGGCAAAAAAATAAAATAAAATAGAATAAAAAAATCCAGTAAATTCAGATGAGCTTATGGAAAATTCTGTCAGAGGTTAGAAAGTTGTGGATGGATATTTGATTGAGGTTTAACAAACATTAGTTTACGTATTCTCGTATGTCTCTTGGTACAAGAGATAATTTAATGTTTTCAGGAAGAAGTGATTTTAATGATGGTTTCATTTGTCTGCTGACAGAAAATGAAATCAGAATACACTGGCATGGGAAACCAAGTGAAACCAAAGCTGGTACCAGTCTGTTTAATGGCTGCCAGCATTTAGGAAGAAGGTTTATGCTTGTAATGGTTTCATATTTGCTTTCTTTTCTTAAGGCTTTGTTGCACAAATCTACCCCAAAACTCCTCCTGATATGGACAAATAAGGCTTCAGTAGCCCGAATCAAGCCTGACCCCCCCCTGCCTATCCTGGTACAAAGAGCCTTGAAGGTGCTGCCCAGTCTGGACTGGACCTCAGGAAAGACTGAGAAGAGAACTGGCAACTTCTGGAGATCTTTGAAAAAGTTGTTGCCCAGTGAGCGAGTGAGTGGTTACTGTCATCGGAGAATCTAACGGTTTTCTCTCCATGAGACCGTCCCCTGAAACTCTCAGTAGGCAAGTGAGAATCAATGGGTAAATGTCACCTGGAAGTTTCCGTTAGAGCTAATAATAGAACATTTTCCAGAGTTGGTGTGCTTCAAACACATCCTGATAAAAAAACCCATTAATTTACAATGAATTAGCCAAACAATACACTGAATAAAATATGCAAGTAGTTTAAGGTATAAACTGAGCAATGTCTGCCATTTGAATAAACAATTCAGAATTACACCATAAAAATATAATAAAATATGGAGCTTTTCTCTGTCAAATAGTTTTACTACTCAATAAACAGGGGAAGTCCCTTCAAACAAACAAGCACACCAAAACACTGTAAGGTTTAATGTGAAAGACAAAAATAAATGAACAAATTGTTATGCACCACTATTTATTCAGTTGAAAAGGATTGTGGTTTTATTAATGAAATGCAGAATATTGTAAGTTAAACTGATAATACAAGGAGGAATTATGTCCAATAACTGTTACAGCAAAGCTAAACTCCCCAGAAAGGAACATACAGAAATATGTAACTCTGGTCTTCACAAACAAACACAAATCCTTATGTCTTAGATCAACACTGAAAAACTAAATTTAAGAAAATGTGTCACCAGACTATGTCCTAAATACACACATCTAAGCATGCGTACTGATACAAGGCAATTTACAGATTTAAAAGTGAAGCACGATCACACCTCTATGTACATGTTTTTACACAAGTATTAGCAAAGTGAGCTGAAGACCACAACCAGTATTAAAGAAAGACAACATGTTCTAACTGGGAATCAAGTGCAGGAAAATGTACACAGATTAAGTTGTTTTTTTTTAACTCCACCTCTGATCAGAGAGGACCGGTGCTCTAATATGCACCCAACAGCATCAGTCCAAACAGATACAAAGATATGACTAAGCCATGAAGTATTAAAAGAAGGCTTGACATATTCTATCCACCACATTAGAGAATAATTCAAGGCTTCATAAACACATCTGATATTTGTAACATTAATGCTTAATGGCTTAATACATGATTGATTTTTAGGACTTTTCTGAATGGGACTTTATCTTCCTCTCCCAAAGCCTTTGATTATCTGAGAAGCCATGCTTGCCCTTGTTGAAAGAATTGGGTCCTGCAGATGTTGGTGTCTCCCTAAAAACATTCAATATAATTAATAACTTCAAACAGAAAACAAATGTTTTTCTATACAACAAAATATTATTTCACAGTCCAATTATACAGTGCTTCTTGTATGTGCATGAGTTTTCTATACCTGCCAATGTTTTTCATCCTCATCTTTGCTTCTGGAGGCATCTCCTCAGGTTCACTCTGTGCAACAGGGGAAAAAGTAAAGATGAATCTCTGGCATATTTTTTAATTGACTGCTAAACTTTGACTCTATTACAGCGTGTTCTTACATCATCATCTTCATTAAAAACAGATGCCAGTCCTGGCTTTTTTGGGGGAACTGATGGCACAGGTTCTTTAGGTTTCTAGAACATAAAATAAATATATTTTATTTCCATTATTTTTAACTTATTTAATATTATTTTATTTGATATTATTTAAAAGCAACATCTGTGGCTGTCAGTGGTTGACGTCAGCTATCACACACTCACGGTGGCTCCAAGTTTGATGGATATGGGATTTGACTTCTTCCCCATCTGACTGCTCATGCCTAAGCCTATCTTGGAGATTTTGCAAGGTGCTGGTGGATTTTCGAAAGGCTCATCCTCGTCGTCATCCTCCGGCGTGAGGTGCTGAGATGTGCGTTTGAATGCAGTCCCTTCTCCTCCCACAGTGCTACAAGAGATAGGCTTAGTTTTCACTCTGCCTTCCTCCTCCTGCGGCCCTGCTTGAGGCAAGACAACTCACCGAGGTGAACAACAGTTTCCAGTGAAGCCAGTGAGAATAAAAAGTTGTCTCTGACACCTTTACCTGCGTGCCTAACATTAGGTTACTATCCATTCATGATTATCTAGCTTCTAATTTAATAAATACATTGTTATCATTTCTACCTCTAAATATATATACACTCCCAATCAGAAGTTTGGTCACACCTTCTCATTCAATATGGAATTATGTAGCAAAGAAAAAAAAAGTAAAATAACTCTTAATATGTTTTATATTTTAGATTCCTAAAGTAGCCACGCTTTGCTTTGATGACAGCTTTACAAAACCTTGGCCTCTCTCAAAAACCATCAAGTAAAAGAATATATCTTTAAAACTAAGATCAACCCCATAACATGTACCGTTTCTTTTGTAAGTGTACGAAAAGTGTGTGCAGGCCCTGAAGGATTTCATTGGTTTTGGATTATTCAATGGCAGGTGTGGAAATAAAATACGTGTTACAAACAAATGAACTGAATGATGCCATAATACTAACTAGGCTAAAAGCAGTTTAGTAATTTAAAATGTAAATCTATTAATATGAGATTTTAAGAGGCAGAGGAAATATCAAAAATAACACACTAGCAATAGCAACCCAAAAGGAACCTACGCAGCTAGCGTCGAATTAGCGACAATTTCAGAACGTGTACTGTTTATATTGTTAAATGTATGGATATGACCAGTTGGATCGAACGTACTAGTTATACCCTTTGTTTCCCAACCACATTTATAAGTTATACTAGCACAATTATCACCTCTGTTGTCAGCGGAGCCACTTCTTTTACGTGTATAATCCGCCATGATTTTTGCCTTTGGTACGCTTCTTCTTCTTCTTTGGGTAATGAAACTAACAAGATACGCTACAACGCTAAATCGCGGGTGATAGCGCCACCTAGTCAGACGGCGCTCGAATAGTCTCATCTGAATCATAGGGAAGCAATCAAACACAGTATCTGGAAGCAACAAAGACCAGTGGATGTCGACAAATATTCTTTATTCTGTACGAAATTGAAATTGAAAGGAAAATATAAGTGGCACTCGTCAGGTTGAAATGAGAGAGATGTCAGTTAATGATAAATTACTATTACTATACATACTATACATCTCAGGCACTTGTCCCAACTTGGGAGTGAGAAAGCACTAAACTTGGAAGTTTTTCTTTTTTTTCCTTTGCTTTTTCTTTTCTTTTTTTTTTCTTTTTTACAAGGCTAAGAATAGATCACAATCAAGTCAGTAAAACACTACACTTATTAGGTAGACACAATCATCGAACAGGTTACTGTAATCCCTGCCAGCAAGACAAAACAGTATAACATTTTTTCCGAACACTATAACATGGAAAGACGAAGGAAAATAAGGAAATTGGGAACACAAGTATTTAAAAATATTTAATCCAATGAAGCAAAACGTTTAATTACATTCTCAAAACGTACTAGCTTAATCAATAGAATGTAGCCCAGACGTGTTTTTTTGTAAGTTTGTGATTATTATTATTTTCTTTTTTCTTTTTTTCTTAAGTAATATGATTCCCACTCTGGTCCAGACTCCAACATAGTAGGTGGCGCTAGCGCACCTTGACTTTAGTGTCGCTCGCCATGTCGCAAAACTTTCGATACACGCGCATGCGCAGAAATGACATGAGGCAGCTCGAGTTCCGGGTGCCGATCAGGCACTGACGAGTAAAAAAAATAACAAGAAATCAAGGAATAATAAATAAATGTCAGGTATGTTACTGCTGACAACATGAAATTAGCTTTTGCATTGTAATGTGGCATAGTTGACGGTTGGTAGCACTGAAGAAGTACAAAAGCTTTTTACTAACTATGTTGAACGTGTAAACAGAAAGGCATTTAGCTACTAAAATGAGTAGATATTGCATTACTCCACAGACCAAACAACAGGTGTATATTACATTGCCCGTTATGGCTGATAACCAGCTAACACCAACATCACATCTGATGTAATTACGTTGGATTTTGGTGATTATTTTACCTGTTAGCTTTCAGTTAGCCGTTGTTTTCTCGCCCTATGCAAATATAACATATGTTTGTAATGAAGCTTGTCTCATTGCTTTTTTATCGGTTTAGTTAGAAACACAAACGGTTAAAAAAATAATAACATAATGTTGACTTTATTTTGCTGTCTGCATCTATAATTTAATGAATATTTTTGTGTTTCTTCTAGCCCAGTAAAGGTTTGTTCCTAAACAATGGTCCAGACAAGATGGGGCAGGCACTGTGCATATGCTCCCCTGTCTCCATCACCATTGAAAACAAAAAATATTACTTTGTACAAAAGCTAGCTGAAGGGTAAGGTAACATTGACATTTATGTAAACATATTTAGGTTTATATCTATCTTACACACACACACACACGCACACACACACACACACACACACACACACATATATATAACTTTAAAGTGAGATCAAATTTCTAAGTTAATGAATCCAATTTAGAATCTGACTTCTGTCTGTTTTTCAGTGGATTCAGTTATGTTGATAAAGTTGAAGGAGCAAAGGATGGGTGCTACTATGCTGTGAAAAGGATCCTGTGCCATGATCGTGAAGGACGCCAGGAGGCACAGACAGAAGTAGAGATGCATCAGCTCTTTAATCATCCAAACATCTTAACCCTGGTTGCTCACACTTTTATTGATTGTGGAGGCAAGACTGAAGCTTGGTTACTACTGCCTTATTTCAGAGTAAGTTCTTCAGCTGTCCGTCTAGATTTATGTAGCATAAATAATGTAATTCTAATATTTTGATGTAAACAGAAAGGAACCCTTTGGACTCTTCTGGAGAAGCTAAGAGACAAAGCACGATTCTTGCATGAATATGAGATCCTAGAAATCCTTCACGGTATCTGTTCTGGACTCAAGGCCATGCATGATAAAGGTTATGCGCACAGGTATTTTCTTCCTATGTATGTGCATATACAATACACATCCATATACAAAGATCCAATTTCGTCCAAAGTCGTTTCCTAATTGCCGTTTAACATTTGAAACAACTTTATTGCTAAGATGAAATATGCTTCAAAACTGAAATTGTTTCACTCTTTGTGACTTAATCAATGGGACATGGACCCTACAATTGTAAAGTTATGAAATTTGTTTCATTATTGAAATGTTTTTTTAACACAAGTTGTAGCTGCCTGGCCTCACATGGTCTACCTGCTGTTTTTGATAGAGACCTGAAGCCCACAAATGTGCTTCTAGATGAGCGGGACAGACCAGTTTTGATGGACCTGGGTTCTATGAACCGTGCTAGGATTGAGGTAAGGGCACCATCTAATAAGCAAAAATGTTGTTGGTCAAATGCAGAAATCAAACTATAATTGAGATTTATTTAAATGTTCACTATTTCCTCTCTACTAATCTCTGACTATTGTTTAGGTTAGAGGAAGTAAAGAGGCCATGACAGTACAGGATTGGGCAGCCCAGAGATGCACCATTTCCTACAGAGCCCCTGAACTCTTCAATGTGGAGAGCCACTGCATCATCGATGAGCGTACAGATATTTGGGTGAGCATTGTGGACATTGTTTGGAAAGGATAGAATGTATGTAAAAATGCTTGATCTGTTTTTGGTGACCTTTTAAAATCTTTTCTATTCTTCAACACTTGTGCAGTCACTTGGATGTGTGCTTTACTGTATGATGATGTTGGAGGGGCCATACGACATGATCTTTCAGAAAGGGGACAGTGTTGCTCTGGCAGTCCAGAATCCAGTTTCCATCCCACAGCCCTGTCGGTCAGTAACTTAGAGTGTATCCAATGGTATATCTGAAAGTTTAAAAAGCTATTCTTTAATTCCATTTCTTCTAAAATATATATATTTTTCTTTTTTATATTAATTACCAGTCAAAAGTGTATTCAGTTGTATTACTTAACACTGTTCCCATCTTCCCATTGTGTCCAGTTACTCCCAGAGTCTACAGATGCTGCTTAGCTCTATTATGGTCTCAAACCCCCAGGAGAGACCAGATATCAACTGGATTATTGACCAGGTACAAGTCCTGAAAGCCCAAACTCCCATGGTGTGATGTTGTCTGGGTTTTCTAAATGTGGGTATTTCTTGGAAAGCTACTCTTGTGTTGATATTGATGGTATCTATTTATAAACTTTGAGATTAAATGCACTTCCATCTAGCATGCAGAGCAACGGTATTAGTTATTAGTTGATTTAGTTACTAGACGGCTCTCAATGTCAAATCATCTGAGAGGCCGTATATGTAATTTAGCCCTGAAAGTTATTTATTGTCTCAAATTATGAAATATCCTGTTTGCATATGTTTAAAACTTACTAATAATTTCATATAAGCATGTTAGTTTGAGAGGTGCTGGTGGTTATGTTAACATTTGCCAGAGCCAGGCTAAAAATTAGTCTTTTTAAATCATATGAGCCCTATGTATGGCCTCAGCAAATACCGTAAACATTTTCTAGCACATTCCATTTCGTCTCACTGTTTTAATAAAAATATCCACGTTTGCTTAACCTTCAAATCTGAACGATCACTAAAATTATCACATACCAAAATTCTATGCTCTATACTCTGCTCATCATAAATTCTAATTTTTGCCACATTTTCTCTTCTTTCCTGTCACACTGTAAATTCTTGCGTGACCTGCAATGACCCGTTTACACACGGAGAGGCGCTATGCCACCACATTTCCCTGCTCATGTAACACGCTTTTGTAGAAGTGAAAGAAAGGCTTTTGGTGGTGTTGCTGCCAACGAAATGTAACTGTGTCTAGAATTACAGGCTTTCTTTTTGTACTGCACTTGGTATTCCTCTTTTAAAACACTTCCCATTTCATTGACGCTTGATTTAAAGTTTCCTCTCAGGGTCCATCCACACCTCAAAGAGCTGTATAATTGTGTTAAGATTGAAAAACAGTCGATTAGTGGTGGACATACTGTATGTGAATTCTTTTCCTCATGTGCAACAAATTAGAGCTTGTCGACTGAGGAACTTTTATGCATATTTAGACAGAGGCATTAAGACTCTATAAAATCACTGTACATTGTTTCATTTCATAATTCACAACACATTAAATATTAAGTGTATAGCACTCTGTAAAGTATTTTAAGACTCAAAATATATAATAATACAACTTCCAAATAATAAGCTCCTTTCAAATAAAGTATATGGCTGTATACTGTGTTAAATGTGTCTGGCCATCCACATGTCTCTTTTCTGGTGTATCTACAAACAAATAAGCCAAACGTTGTGGAAACTGTAATGAAGTCGTGACATTAATATTTTGATTTATGTGCTGATGATATCAGGTTCTGTGATATTTTTAATATAAGGAAATGTTGTTCCCGGAACATATTGCATTTATAAGTGGAAGATGAAATGCTCTTATCAGCCAGCCTGGATAAAGATGGCATCACTTTTGCTATCAAACACTTGACTGACCCATATTGGAAGAGCCACCTCCTTCCACTTTACATACCGTATGCTTTAGATTAACCACTTGAGCAATAACGCGTCCTGAAGTCTGTTCACAGGCACTGGAAATGTTCAACAAGAAGCTCAATCGAGGAAAGTCAATGCATGAAAAGCAATATCATTAAATAGGAGGTGTTGCATATTTTTTCCCATTTTTAATAAAATATTCTCTCATTTCTCCTGTTCCCACTATACTAAAGCTAATTCCTAAGCTAAAGTTGATGTTTAAAACAATCAACTTTTTATATTAAAAACATTCCAAGGATAAACTATGATTGAATTATGCCATCACATTTGATTTGTTCTTTCCCGAAGACTGGCTTTGAGATGGAGGTGTGTTTATGTTTCTGCCCCCACTGTTTATACCCACCATCGAACGCTCGAGATTGCCTGAAATGATGTCATACAAGACAAGCTCAAGGTCGGTTCCGTGTTTTCTATCATTTTTGCAACAATTTTCAGTGTTTGGTATCAGCTGTGGGACGCGTTAAGATTTTAGATGGCATGGATGTGATTCATGCATTCACAACACAAACACTCTTTAGTTTTCACCCCATAAACAATCCACAAGCTTTATAGCTCTGGTAGTGAATCGGTAAATTATTTCATTAGCACAGCATTACAGGTCACATCACAACTGTTCCCACTGCACTGTTCCTGCAGGCTTTTTGATTATTTAAAGTTTCACATGTTCTGACCCATGTGACTCCAAGAATGTCGTCTTAAATGTATGGAATACCACACGCAAGTTTCTTGAAAAGGAGAGATTGTTGATGGTTCCCCTGGGAGGTTTCTGTCGCTACTGCCAGACGCAACTTGCTATTTCTTTAAAGCTTTATGTGTACAGGCCGAGAACTGCTGTCACTCAAGTCCAAATTAGTCTTGGCTGCAGCAGAAAGAGGGAGAAATATGGAGATTACGTCTGCCCTGTTGAGTGGATGAATTATGACTTTGTGTTTGTGATGGAGGTGTCCTTTCCATCCTGGAGCTTTTCTCTCTGCTCATTAATTCACGGGAGTGTTTGGGTTAAAATGCATAATGAGTTCATTAAGGGGGATTGGTGCGATCAGGAGAGGTGTTGGCTTAATTACTGGATCGGGGCCAGATGATCTGTCCTCTCTGAGATCAGCAGCCGAACCCTGTCCACGCTGCTCGCTAATTTAATTAAGTGTACAAAATGCTACACCTTAACGTCACCCTTGGGGGCAATTATGGCAGTAAAGATTGAAAGATCTCCACCGGGGGGGTATTTTACTTACTGGCAAGAGATTGCCTGTGTCAGTTAGCTGATTGCATTGATTATATTGATTTGTAACAGCTTTTCAGGTAATTTCATCTGCAAAGGTGAGAGCAACATGTTGGCCAGGGGACTTTTTTATTTATTTATTTTTTATTTATTTAGATCCAGGACTCTTTTGCCAAGTGATTAGATGAAATGGACCCCTACAATAAGTCTTTTAAAGTGGGAGTTGGGGAGGGAAGATCGATAGTTTTTATTTGCTATATAAGGTCAGTGGAGGTTGGATGTTATGAATTTTTTAAAGGCATCAAAACTCCTTCACCTTAAAGTGCAGCAACGGCAGTGAAATAAGTGGCTAAACCTAGCAAATGTGACGGACTGGAAGGGTCCAGGATATCAAAAATATATAGACTAATGAAGAAACCTGATAAATAAGATCTTTCTTCTATTAAACCATCAGAAATATTTGAGTTGTGGGGATCTCAGAGATGGATATAATGCTCTTAAATCAAAGCTCTCTTTTTTTTTTTGTTTTTCCTCATGTATGAAATATGTAAAAGGTCTTGTTCATGTGTATTTGTGTTGTATCTGTGTTCTTTATTATCTCTTAAATGATTTTCATATTTGTCTATAATCAGCTGTTACTTCCACTCGTCTATCCATTCATCCCACATTTGTCATCATTGTATCTTGGAATCATCATGACAGAAATTCTTTAGGTTTGGCGCTACTATTCACTCCGTGGGTCAGAGGTTAAAGGTCAAGGTGTCTAGGAGCATGAATATCTGGCTTCACAGTGGGGAAGCATCCATATTTCAGACTTTAGAGCTTCTTAATATTTGCTTTGTAACTGAAACGTTCCTTTGGTTTTACTGAAGCTGAGCAGCAGGTGATTGTCGGTGCACCGTGTAACACATCCTATATCATCTCTTCATTAATTATGTGTTTTGTGGTTTTTCAGTCGTGCATTTAAGACCTCCTGGTCCACTGCAGGAGCGCTTCTGGAATGGCTTTTGCACTAAATAAAGAGAAAAAGGCGACCCTGCCAGTTTGCTTTAATTACAGGCCTACAACCTTTGTGAGGGAACAAGGCAAAAGGTAGAAGGAGGCTGATCGTTTGATGAGTTAATCAGCACTGATTAAGTGGACGGGATGACCAGATAATCCGGAGGCGGCAGAGTCATTAACGGCGCACAGAGAAGAGCAAATTAGCTGATTAAACAACTTTGTCCTGTGCCCGAGCTAAGCGCGCGAGGAGGGAGGGTCCCGGCCATGATTGATGCACGAGGAGGTGTGGAGGAAGTGTTTATGTCGCTCGCCAGCTGAGTTGTCACTGGATGACTGAAGTGTCTTCATCAATTTGGAGCCATTATCATGTCAAAAGGAGAGGCGGGTGCTTGAAAGAGCGGAACAGAATGGGGGGAGGAGAGAAGCAGAAGAGCATCTGCATACAACAAGCTTATTCATTTACAGGCACGTACGTGCGCTCCAGTCCCCTCCCCTTCCCCCGCGGGCAGGCCCGTTTACCGTAAGGCCGTTTAATTTTACTGAAATAGGGCTGTGACAGCTGTGTCATGCTGATGAGGAGGTGTTTGAGAAGAGCGGCACTCTGTCACATCTCATGTGGCCCAGCACTGACGCTCCCAAACCTCCTCCTCCTCCTCCTCCTCCTCCTCCTCGTCTGTGCTTGTCTTCATCTATTAGGTCTTTATTCTCCTTTTAAAATGTCGAGCCTTTTTCCTTAAATAAACATGGCGTTCCTAAACATTCCCAACAGGAGTGTGATCATAGAAGGTCGGGGCCATGATTGATGTTGGAAAAGGACAAATGTAATAAGTGGGAGCTGTTTTTTATTTCACCTGCATTGATTGTTATAGGTCTCTTTATCATCTGACCCACCTCAATTATGCCAATGGAATGGCACGGTGACACTGTGAGGCTGCCGCCACTGTAAAATGAGCTGCAGACCGCAGGAAGGAGGAGGAGATTCCAGCTGACGCGGGTCTGTTTGGGAAAGGTGGTGCAGAAATGAGATTAGAAATGGTTCGCTGGTGGAATATGTAACCCCTGGTATGTATTACTTGTCAGTCAGGTTGTTGGAGCGATAAATCTAGAGCCATTATATTAACGCCAACCTCCAAATGTGTCCGTCCATGTGAACATTTATGTCTTATAAACAATAGCAACTATACAATATCAGCTATATAAATTAATGGATTAAAAATTTTTTAAATATATTTTAATAATATAATAATAGTAAAAAACTTAACAGACAAGTTTGACACAACCAATTAATAACATTTCAATACCAGCAAATCCAAGAATGTATTATATAACAACAAATTTGGGTAAATGGACAGATTTTACCTTAATTAAAAATACATGTGTGTGTGTGTGAGTGTGAGTGTCAGTGTTTTATAACACCATCTGAATATCTGAACCTGTATGTGTGAAATATTGCAAGTTTTGTATTGCTGTTTTGTAAAAAAAAACTCTCTCTCTCTCTCTCTCTCTCTCTCTCTCTCTCTCTCACACACACACACACACACACACACACACACACACACACACACACACACACACACACACACACAGGTTGTCTGATCTTAAACCTTTGGTGACCTTTGTCAAAAGTCAGCCAGGAGCCTCTGTGCCAATTCAAATACATTAATGCCATTTCATACACACTCATTGCCTCATGGATGAAAGAAAATGTCCGTTTAGCTGTCATATATCACAGACTGAAAACAGAGTGGATTAAAAAAATGTCAACACCTCATTGAAGGTAAATGCTACAAAGTAAATGCATCGTTGTCATCTTTGGAGTTGGCTTAACAGGCCCAGGAAAGCAAATATATTTTAAATTTGAAAAAAATTGAAGACTAAGAAAGTAGCACGCAGCTGACCACACAGTTCCTCTTTCCAATTCTATTTTGTAAAAGTTGTATAAATTCTCATTTGTATTGTGTATCTAGACACGTACTGGAAGGCCCAGGCTCACAGTCGTCCTAACCGAGGCCTTAACAGCAGGTACATCTCATAGATCACTGCCCCAAATAAAATGTTGAAGAAAATACACACTATTTTAATTTATTACCATTCAAATTGTGACAATATGGGGATCATTCAGCCCACTTAATTACAGTAATGCACAGTATTTTGGGATATGCTGCTGTTTCAGCAGAAATCTCGCGTCACTCTGCAGTTGTGCTAGAAAACACCCCGAGAGGCAGCGAGAGCTGGGTTGGAAGGTCAGCGTCTCTGCTGCCAGCGGAGGGGAGGCATCCTCTGGAGGAAGAGGGGTGGGTTTAATTAGAGGGAGTGCCTGTTCTGGATTACTACTTGCTGTCACAAGGTTAACTGGCCTGATGAATGGGATCAGTCACGCTAGCATGTGTGTGCACATATGCGCAAAAACACCTGTGTTGTAAAGGAGGAAGGACTCGGGCCTGCGGTTAACAATAAAACAGATGCAAGTCTTGAAATAACATCTTTCTTACAGCAAGTTGATAGTGAGCGCATTACATACACAATGTTTGTTAGTATTATTTTAAAAATGGCTGCCAGAATTGGGCTGAAAGGCCAGGCATGAAATTGAAACTGCAGTGGTGTCACAATTAAGAGGACATCCACATGTGAGGGCTCGGAAAAGAAAAACACCAACTCCTAAAGAATGCTAGTTTCTCTCAGTTTGTGTGTGTGTGTGTGTGCGTGTGTGTTTGAACAAAACACACATGCTGATATGGTACCGGGGTGTGTTTTTCATAAATCTTCAGTCCTAATCAAAGCTCTAGACATGACCATTAGTGGTGCAGCGTGGTTGGGTTGACAGCAGAGCTCAGATGGCCTAATGGAACAATTTATTTCCATAATGCTGCATTATCAGATGGGAAAAGAAAATATTTCAGTCTAAGAAAACAGAAGGACACTGAAGGTCTTTAAAAAAAAAAAAATCCTTTGGTCGGATCAGTGACGGCTGATGGAGAATGTTGTTTGGGGTTTCCTGCAGGGTTACCCAGCAGGGGTCTGCTCCGTTCTTCTACTTGCATGACAGCCTGGTCTTTACAGGAACGGCAAACAACGGAATGATGCTGAAAGTTGTAATTAATCACTGAAGATTCATGCCAGGCTCAGAGCAGGAGACAAATCATCCGCCGTCCACTTCATCATCGCGGTGCTGAGCTTGTCCGACCCTCTGACAGAGCAGACAATAATAGCATCTCTAATCCCTGAGTTACCTCTCTTTGAACCAGTCCCTTGGCACACCTGCAACATTTCCTTCAAGTCAACACGTGAGAGCTTCAAAAGGAAACAAGAACCCCTCGACGGCGCTGATGTCAGATCGATATTGTAAGAGTGACAAATGTCAATATCGCTGAGGTTTAGCCATTCAAAAATGAGTGGGTTTTTAAAGCAGAATTGGGGGGGTCAAGTCTTTGTGCCTCCTTACAGCTTGTTAATCAAAATGCTAGATTAGGGTCAAATGTCAGGGGGAGGTGGAGGGAGATGCTGGAGCATGAATCAACAAAACGTCACATCTAAAAATGCCGCACAATATCGTCATCTGCATCTCAATATGCATGTTGTGTCCATCCTTACTTATTCTGAATGCTTCGTCACAGTCAGTGGTTTTACTTCTGGATCCGAAGCAAAGCACGGAGGCGAGCTGCTCCTCTGGTCAGTCCTCACAGGCTGAATAAAAACAGTTTTCCTCTACTTTAAAGATTGAGCACACTGAGTTTATCAGGAGGAGTGGCTGCTCATTCAACCCAATTAGCACAATGACAGAGAGATATGAGTTTGCTGACCTCTGCACCCTGTTAGTCATAAATATAGCAAATGTGGAGGTGAAGAAAAATGGTGAACCGTGCAAAAACAACCATCATTTAAAAACTCTTCTAAACAACATAAGTGCAGACTTAATGCAAGATTTCTTCTTGTATGAGTGGTCTAGTAAAACTAGACTTAATTATAAGTTAAAAAACAACTCGTTTTTGTCTTGCTTCAATAGTTCTAGATCATCTTTGTTGCCGTTAACAGGTTCAGGAGTGCTCTGCTCAGAAAGGAACTGGACTTTGTCACACCTCTGATTGTTTTGATCAATCGAGAGCTGTTAAATTCACAGAAAGCTGATCGACAGTTCTAAATTGTGCCCCCTTACTTTATTGACAAGGTCAAGTGACGGATCAATTCATCGAATTTTTGGAGGAATAGTGACCACATTCTCAGTATAATTATCTGATGGGGAGGTGGCGCTTGAGGAATACCGCAGAGGTTAATTAACTTAAAGGATTGAAATCCGGTAGGTGTCCTGCAACATTTGTATCATCTACAAGTTAGAAGAATATTTGCTTCTAAAAAAATAATGTAACAAAACATGTCAGACAATCATTTTAGCTAGGCTTTAATAGATACAGTAGATCACACCTGCCTTCCAGCCTTTCACTCCTTCCCCATTTCTACCTCCTGCAACCTTTGCTTTGACTTACAGTTACAGTAAATTGGGCAATAAGAAGACATTACCTGAGCGGTAATGGTAGATAGCAGAATATGACAGCAGCTTCTTTGCCTAAAAAGCAATCAGACACAGATTGAAATGTCATTTCAGATGACAATGTGTGCCTGGACGGAGCGTTACTGTATTTATAACACGGTCTGCAGAAATGGAGAAGCGGACCGAGTAAACATTCAACTGGCGGAGAGGTTCAAAGCACTTGATGGGTATGAATGTCCTCATAAGTGGTCAGATAATGCGTGATGGCGAGGCACGGTGAGATACCAGGGTGAAAGTAATGATGTGTTGTTGTGGCTGATAAGGCGTATTTATCTCCTATCTTCTCATGTCTATGCACAATGGGGCCCTTGTAGACGTGATAGTAAAACACAGAGCTGTTATGGAAGGACCCATTAAATGGCCATAAAACTCACACTGGACTGGATTGTGCTGAAAGGAAGCTTTTGTTTCCAGTGTGGAAAAGGCAAACAGGTAACCTGAGGAAGAGATGGAAGGTTGCATGGTTGGAATTCCCCAATTTATACGTTAAGCAGACTCTGAACCCTTGCGGTTTTATTTGTTTTGCCTCTATTGCGCTTTATCAAGTTGGCAGTGATTAGCTAAGATCATATCTGAGAGATGCAAGGAAGCAATCCCTTTCTGGTTATCTGTCATTGAAGGGAAATCAAAGAGAGACCTTTAATACCAGCAGTGTACATTTACTGTTTTTGAATGGATGATCCAATGTGAGATGTCTTGAGTTGTAAAGTAAGCCGTTTGTGGCTGTAATAACTAATTTAAAAGAATTTAGAATCCGGTTTAATGAGCGTAGTGTAGCTGACCTTCCATTCATCTTCTTTTTCCTTGTCAGGTTCATCACATATTCTGGTGTGTATACTGTAGATGGTAAGAAAGGTGTTTCAGATAGATCTTTCTAAATCTAAAATGTGCCAAGGGTTGATGCTGGATTGGTCAGAAAATGCAATCTTGGCTTTGCATTTATGACAACCGGGATTTAGTTCAACCACTCGGACATGAACTCAAAGGTTTATGATAAAATACGCGTCAGTTGATTTATCTGGAGACTGAATTTGCTAAACACGGCAGTATGTGCTACATGATCTGCGCAGGTTTTCCTCATATTAACATAGTTTTATTGCCGTTCAAGTACCGGTAGCTGCAGAATGAAAAAGAGGAAATAAAAATAACCAGCAATCGTAGATTCAGCGAAAGACTGATTTGTCTCCCCTCTGAGGAGAGGTGAGGGAAAAGGCCAGGAGAGCAAAGAGATGCACATCCATTGGGCTAGATGTCATCTGGCAAAACTCAATATTGGTTAATAAATGATGGGGACTTGGTACAGGGACAAGAAGTAGAAGTAAAACTGTAATAAATTGCCTTTATCTCCTTAATGAGACGACATTAATTTTAGTTTCAAGGTCCAGCAGAAAGCCAGCTGATTTATGCGTCAGGAATTAGTCTAATTACAGCCGGCAGGGAGAGATGATTTTCACTCCACAGAGAGCACATTGTGCTCCCGAATCATTTATCACAGCTGCCGTCCAAATGGCCAGCGCTGGTGGGAAAACTGCTGCTGTGCATCGGGGTTCCGACGAAGCCGGCCATGCAAACAGACCCTGACAAACAGGCCCTCTCTGGGCAGGTCAGTCTGGATGAAAAAAGTGTTATCTGACAGGTCATCTGTGAAGAAATCAAAGATTCTTTTGACTGTCCTGGTTTTTTTATGCGCATGAGTTATCGGACTGAAGATTTGTAGAAGCTCTAGGTCCTTTATTTAAGCTCCCGAATGTTGTCATCTTTCAACAGTCGGAAAGAGTCTTATCAGGAGGTTAAATAAATCTGCAGCTCGGTAGGAGTCCATAATGTGCTGACGAGGCTGGCTCGCACAGGACACCTGGATCTCTTTCAGACAGGGCAATTTGTCTCGGAGCTGTGGTAATGATTGAAAAATACGCCTATAATTGCTGATAAGCCCTTTAATCTTTCAGTAAACTCCTGCTAGTCGCTGAGTTAACTGACTGGAACCTTGTCAATAAACTCAGGCTTTGTGGGGCAGTCAAGGACCATCGGCCTCTTTGAACCAATTGTCTTCCCACAGTGAGAAGACCGTGCACCGCATCTGGAGAGTCCCACAGAAGGTTCAAGAGGTCGCGTGCATGACAGGGCTCGACAGAGGAAAAGAAAGCTTTTTTATTTATCAGATTTATCAGTGGTTAATTACAGGTATGATTGTTGACACATTCTTCAACTTAATCAAGAATTTGAAGAATTACATAGCTTTAGTCACAATCATAATGCAGGGAAATAAACTGAGTAGAAAATTAACATTTAACCAGTCACTGAACATGAGAATACCTTTCAACAAAACTACTTGTTTAGTACTTTGAGGAAGTGATTAAAAAGATTTGGGATCAATTTTGTGGTATTTCATGTTTTATGTGAGCAGTTTGTTAAAATGTGATAATAAACAGAGTAAAGTCTAATCTATATGGATTTTAAAAACTTTAATCACACCTTGCTTTAGCATTACAGATATGCTTGATTTATCCAATGTTGAACAACATAATAATGTGGAATTTATTTATTTATTTATTTATTTATTTATTTATTTATTTATTTATTTTACTTAATTCAAATAAGGAGGAGCTTAAACAACACAACAAATTCAGGAAAATGATCGAAGTTGGATTATGGCTGCTCCTTAGTATTTTCATTTACTTTTTAGTCAGCAGTTTCCTATTTACTGTTTTTTTTTTAATGCCATATGGCAAAACATTTTTTGTTAATTGAGCTGCAAAGTGCATTCTAAGATTAGATTTTAAAACATCTGATGCTGGACAGCCATTTGATCAAGGATGCTAGAGCAGCAGGGGCGCAGAGGCCACCCTCGACTACCGATTCAATTTAATCTGTGCGCCTCCACCAGCAGGCCCGGGTGACGATTGGTAGCCGTCGCTCGGATTATTTAAATTACTTTCAAACCATAAAAGCAAGGAAACAAGGCATTCCGAGGGAGAATGGGATGCGGGGAAGGGACAGAAACCAACAGCTACCTCCTCGACGCAAATTAATCTGCCTCTATTTCAGCACAACAGACGGGGGGGTAAATGTGCCTCATGGAGAGAGTTGAGGGTGAGAGACGTCAAGTCAGAAGGGCGGGGATGGGGGGGAGGGGGGGGGGGTGATGGCCGGGCCTGCAAGCGCGCTCCAATTTTCTGGAGGTCAACGACAGGCGCGGAAAGACGGAGCAACAGCCAATAACAGATCGGGTGGAGGCCCGATTTATTCTGTTTTATTCATGTCCTGCGTGGATTTCACTTTCTCAGCGTGCATATAGTTTTGAGTGGGTTTTTGAGCTCCAGTTTGAAGACCGTCACACACATCAGCTGCGGCAGAATCAGCCCTTGAAATATGTTGAACATCGTTATCCTTAATTTTCCTTTTGAGATACTTTTAATTAAAAAAAAATGTTGTGTCGTTTTTAAAGCTTCAGACCAGAATCCTTAATCTGTCAACATAAAATTGTTCTTACATCAGCATCACGTCGCGTATAACTTTTAGGTTTTTACATTTATGATTTAACAATGACCACTTGCGCTGGATTTGCTAAAACAAATATGCACGATTTATCATTAATTATAATAATCTCTTCAATCATACTGATAAAGAAGGAAGTTAATAACCAACAATCTGCATTGTACTTTGTAAACATTCTATTTTTGAGACGTTTTTCCCCCTCAGATCAGCTGAGTGAGTCTAGGGAGCCGATGTTGAACGTACAATTGTCCAATCTCCTAATGTACCTCCGCTTTTTGATGCAGTTGAGGGTGTTTGCAGGCGGGACAGGGGTTGGACATTACCTCACTCTGAGCGCTTTCTGCGGTTGGAAACGAGCAGGTAATTAGCTGATTAGAGGCCCGTCAGTGCGGCTGAGACAGCAGCCAATCCCAGCTCACAGCAGCCTCTGAGGGGTGGAGACGGGCGGCTGCTGGGCCGAACAGCTGAACACCTTTGTTGTTCTGTCGGTTCCTGTAAACCACCAGGGCGCACGCTGGCGTGACATGTATGATCTGCAGCATTTTAGATGGACTTAAAGGGATCTAAGTTGAGTCGACCCGCCTCAACCTTTGTATAAGACAAGGAAAACCAATGATTTTGTGAAAGCGAACTTCCCTCTGACGCACGGCACAGGTGCGCGCCCAAAAAGCTCCAAGTTTTGTTTTTGGTTTTGTTTTGTTTTTGTTTTTTCCCCTTAAAAGAATTCTGAGTTAAGTCGCGATGGAGAAATCAAGAAACTTCAGAATTGATGCTCTGCTCGCAGATGAGAACAACCGGGGGGTTCGAGACCTCAGCAGGGACAGTCCGGCGGGCAGCCCGATCTCCTGTCGCCGTGCGGACACCCCGTCCCCGCGGGCCACGCAACTTCAGACAGGAATAATCCCGAAACCCGGCATTTTGAATCTCCCCCATCCAGGACTGGCTTCAATTCCCGGCCTGTATCCGGCACCCATGTACCCACTGTCCGCGCTCGGTGGTCAGCACCCTGCGTTTGCTTACACCGGCTTTACGCATCTGGCGCAGACCTACCCGGAGCACCTGAAGGCGGCTGCCTTGGCGGGATCTTTGCCCCTGGAGCACTGGATCCGCGCTGGGATCATGATCCCACGTTTGCCCGATTACAGCTGTAAGTAGGATCATGTTGAGTGTTTAAATGTTATCTGAATATAAAATACATATTATCATCAAATAATAACTTTATGACTTTACCGTCAGTTGTTATAATCTAAGCACCCATGCTTTAAAATAATATTTTAAATGATACATTCATTTAACACTTACATTATGAGGTTAAATTGTTTATATATATATA
>BJFM01005539.1:1065-15076 GCA_016586285.1 Arothron firmamentum
ATAGCTTTTCTATGAGGATTTTAAAAAAAAAAGTAAAAGAAAACAAAGTCTTACAGCCTCTTCAATCTGCCGTTTGTACGCTTTGACTTTGAGCTGCAGCTTGTCCACCAGGTCCTGCAGTCTGGCCACCGTCTTTTTGTCCTCTTCGCTTTGATAGGTCAGCTCCTTCGCTCTCCTCTCGTATTTACGCATCCCCTTCACAGCGTCGGCAGCTCGCTTCTGCTCGCTCTCCACCTCGCCCTCTAGCTCTCGAACCTAAAGACAGGGAGTGCATAAACAACCCCGCAATTCTCCAGCCCCGTCTTTATTTGCCCTTGAGCAAAGCCGCTTTAATGTGTGGTTACCCGAGCCTCCAGTTTCTGGAGCTGCTTCTTGCCCCCCTTCAGAGCCAAACTCTCCGCCTCATCCAGACGGAGCTGCAGGTCCTTCACCGAACCCTCTAGGTTCTTCTTCATCCTCTCCAGATGGCTGCTGGTGTCCTGTTCTTTTTTCAGTTCCTCGGCCATCATGGCAGCCTACAATCGGTGTCCAAGTCCAGGCCAATTAATCAAAAGTAGCGTCCAGTAAAAACACCATGTTGACATTGTAAATAATGATTGTACGACTGATATGAAAACTCATTGGCTGTAAATCTATTTAAGCAAACTAAGTTTATATAAAGTATTTTCACGTGTGCATGATGTGTTGTGTACTGTACAAGTCTGAAGGTTACCATCATGATAGAGTCGCGAATATCCAAACTATCTTGATTCTTATTCTGTCGTAATTTAATCTCACTTTATTTGAAAAGTACACTACTTTGACTCTGCTCTGAGTACAGAAAATGACTCGATCACACTTTTGGCGGCTGATATCTACATCAGTTATGGCTTTCTTGGCTTTTTCTTCTGCGTTGCGAGCCTCTTGGATAGCCTCCTCCACCTCAGCCTGCAGCTGGGTCACATCAGCATCCAGCTTCTTTTTGGTATTCAGGAGACTTGTGCTCTGCAAAAAGAGAAAAAGTATGATTTAGATCCTCGCATATGTGACTTATAAAGGAAAAAAAAACTATCTTCCAAAACCCTTTTAATCAAATATTGATCGCGTGTTCTCAGATCATCACTGACCCGACCTGCGTGAACGAAGACCTTCATGGATTAAGATGAACTGATCACATTTCTCTCACCTGAGAATGCAGCAGTCCCACTCTCTCGCAGGCGTCAGCCAGTTCCTGCTCAGCTAGTTTCCGGCTCCTCTCTGACTGCTCCAGCGCGGCCCGGAGCTCTTCCACCTCGGCCTGCATCAGGCAGCTCCTGCGCTCCATTATGGCTACTTGTTCCTTCTGCTCCTCCTGACTGCGCAAGGCTTCATCAAGATAAAGGGTTTGTTCCTGCACAGAGTCAGGATTAACCATTCCAGTGGATAATCAGGGATAAAAGATCTTTAAGTACTGTACTTACTTACTATGAAAGCTAAACCCCTTAATAAATTTTAAAGGTAAACATAAACATTTTGCAGATGTAAACTTATTTCTCGCTGCACTTGTAATGAATTGTAACTCTGATTCCATTTCTTAGAAAAACCGATATGATTTTCCAAATCTTTTTTGCTAAAAATAGCAAAAACTTGAAAGGTTTTAAAACTTGAAAGCTGTTTCCTGTGTGTAGGAGGCAGAATCTGTGTTCTGTATATACTATAATAATGAAAAAAAAAAAGTTAGATTTTGATTTTATGCATGAAAAGTCTCTGAAAAGTTGAAAGTAGCTGAAAAGTTAGTTGGTGAAGAACAATACTTTAAGGTGAGCTTGGATGTTCCTCAGCTGTTTCTGGGATTCAGCTGCCTGTCTGTTAGCGTGGCTCAGCTGGATCTCCATCTCGTTGAGGTCCGTCTCCATCTTTTTTTTGATTCTCATGGTGTCGTTTTTACTGCGCGTCTCAGCGTCCAAGGCGGACTGCAGAGTTTCTGCAATGCGCTGGTGGTTTCGTTTCATTTGCTCCATCTCCTCATCTTTCTCGGCCAGACGGCGGTCCACCTCTCCTTTGACTTGACAGAGCTCCAGCTGGACGCGTAGAATTTTGGATTCTTCGTGTTCCAGAGATGCCTGAGGACAGATCAAATTCAAAACAAACTGATGGAATTAAGCAGCAAAATGTGTGGCACTCGCTGACCTCAGCTTCCTCTAAAGCAGTCTGCAGCTCTGTCTTCTCTGACTCGGCTTGTTTTTTCATCTTCTCCAGTTCATGGAGGGTTTTGTTATTCTCTCCAAGTTGTTCAGTGAAATCAGAGATTTCCTCTTTAAAAAAACCCCCAAAAAACCAAAAACATATAGTCAGTAGTCAGCAAGAATAATGATGAGACACATTCAATGGATGTCAAACATATTCGACATGGAAGGAATTGTACGAACGTTGCAGGTTTTTATTCTCCCGTTTAAGGATCTCAAGGTGCTCCAGAGCTTCCTCGTAAGAATTCTTTATTTTGAAGAGCTCAGTACTCAGAGATCGCGACTCTTTTTGGGATCCATCAAGCTCGGCCTGAGCCTCCTCGTACTTTTGCTTCCATTCAGACAAAACCTGTGGGTTGTACGAAGATAACAAGATTGAGACGACTGCCAACTTTGTTAATCGGAGAAAAATAGTTCACATGTAAACATAACAGGATATCTCACCTTGTCGAAGCTCTTCTGCTTTTTATCCAGGCTTGCTGCTTGAGCGTTTGCCCTCTCCACATCAGACATGAGGTCCTCTACCTCCCCCTGCAGCCTCTGCTTCGTCTTCTCCAAAGACGAGCACTTAGCATTCATGGCCTCGACACCCTCCTCTGCTTCCTGCAGACGTTGGGCCAGCTTTTTTCTGAGCATAATCAATTCATACGCAGTAATCAATAAATTACACACCTTTCACTTTTTTCAATTCAAAAAATATTCAAATGAGGAACGTCACTTGGCCTCCTCCAATTCATCATTGCGCTGTATCGCATCTGTCTCGTATTTGGCTCTCCACTGGGCCACCTCACTGTTAGCCTTGGACATGGCTCTTTGGAGCTCGGCTTTGGCCTCCTGCTCCTCCTCGAACTGCTCCCTCAAAAGATCACAATCGTGACGGGCAGACTGGAGAGCATGGGCCAGGGCACTTTTAGCCTGAGGAAGGAAAAAATAGGTGGAAAACATAGGTGGAAAATGACACCACCTTGGCTGCGCTCACCGAAACGATGTGGAGTGGGGACAAACCTTAGCTTCTTCCTCAATCTGCCTCTTCAGTTCCTCAACTTGCTGAGAAAAGGCCAGCTTAGCTCTCAGTGCCTGAGAAAGCACAGCTTCTTTCTCCTCCAGATGTCGAGAAACCTCACCTGCCGAAGAAAGAAACAGTATGAGAGCAAGAGCTGCTGCTTTCACTATTGCCTTTAATAAGATTCATGTCTGTCGGCTACCATTTTCATTCTGAAGCTTGGCCTTTTGGGTGTTTATTTCGTTGATCAGACGAGTGTTTTCATCGTGTTTTGTCTTGAAATCGCTCAGCTGGTCTCCCAGAGAATGGCACAGCTTCTCAAAATTAATCTGTAAAATCAAGAAGCTGGTGAACAGGATCAACAGTAGTGTTGATGTGCAACATGCACAATGGTCTCACAGCCTACCTTAGACTTAACCGTAACCTCTACGTTGCCCGAGAGATCGTCAATTTCCATCTTGTACTCGCTCTTCTCCTTCTCTAGCTTCTGCTTGACTCGCTGGAGGTTATCGATTTGCTCTCCCAGCTCAGCCACGCTGTCCGCGTGTTTCTTACGCAGAGCCGCGTTGATCGCCTCGTGATGGAGGGTGGACTCCTCCAGGTCTCGCCTCAGTTTCTGGAACTCGGCCTCTCTCCTCTTGTTGAGCTCTACCTGAGCTATGGTGGCTCCACCTGCCTCCTCTAGCCGCTGGCTGATCTCCTCCAGCTCCCTGGAGAGGTCCGACCTTTGCTTTTCCACTTTAGATCTGGCCACGCGTTCTACTTCGATCTCTTCTCCCAGCTCTTCGGTCCGAGCCTGAATAAATCAGCAAATGTATCAATCCTTGAACTATAGAATACGTTCAGTCATTCTGCAAGATTCTAAATACCTGAAGTTCTTTGATCTTCTTCTGAGAGTGTGCTGCCACACACTGTTCATCCTCTATTCTGGCCAGAAATTGGCTGAGTTCAAAATCCTTTCTGTTGGGACAACACCATGGAATTATAAATCATTAACTATTTTATAAAAGCCTCCAAAAGTTATGCTTGTGATATCGACACACATATCCTGCATACTTTTTAAGGCGCTCCTCCATTTGTTGTTTGTCATTTTCCAAATCCATTATGGATTCCTGAGCTAATTTCAGATCTCCTTCAAGTTTTCTCTTGGTGCGCTCCACATCCAGGCGATTTTTCTTCTCCTGTTCCAGAGATCCTTCAAGCTGACAACAAAAGAAAAAAGCCCCGATGCGGGGAGGATGCCTCAGTGCACCAAAAAGTACAATCCTTGACACGATCAATGGATAGAACTTTTACAAGCAGAGAAAGGCTGCATTGAAGAGGGTTGGGACACATCCTCCATTCCATCTTGTCCCTTCAGCTCAGTCCACATTGTAATGTAAATCCTTTCACACAGTTGTTGCAGTAACCATAGAGAGGTACGAAGGTATGCATAACCACTACGTATGCCTACATCATCGACTTGTTGCTCCAACTTGATCTTGGCTTTGTTCAAGCAGTTGACTTTGTCTTCCTCTGCCTGTAGGTCCTCCAGCGTCCGCTGGTGGGCCTCCTGCAGGGCCTGCTTCTCCTTGGACAACCTGGCGATGGTGTCATCAAGAGAGGACATCTCCTCCGTCAGATTCTTCACCTGAAAGATTGACACACAAGTAATCTGTAAATATGACAGATGGTCAAAACACGCAAACATGTGGAATAATTCGATAATCTCTTTGAAATTCACACATTTTCTCCTCTGAAGTCTGATTGTAATGGCAGAATTTTGGCTTTTACTGTTCCAACATTCTTGGCTCTTCACAAAGAAAAAGTTTTTGTTAGGTAAAGTCAACATTAAAATAAAGATTACGAAGACCCCCCCCCCCCAAATAAATATATGATAAATATGACAACCAATATTAACTTTTGCAATCCATGCTACTTCATGTACATTTCCAGAGAGTGAGCTATTTAAAGCTGATACACACCTTGTTTTCAACAGCATGTTTTTCCTTCTCCACTTTGGCCAAGGTGAGCTCCAGATCATCTATGTCTTTCTTCAGCTCGGAGCACTCGTCTTCCAGCTTCCTCTTCTTGGCAGTGAGCTCAGCATTCAGGTCCTCCTCCTCTTCCAGTCTTTCGCTGAGTTCTTTGGCCTTGGCCTCCAGCAAAATCTTGTTTTTGATCAGTCCCTCGCATCGTTCCTCTGCGTCTGCCAGACTCTCACTTTCCTGTATAATTAAAATGTGACATTTACACCTGTGGTGATGCTTTGATGATCTCCATCAATTTTAGAAATTCTACTTTTATTAAAGCTTTAAAAATAGCGCATAAAGATACTAACCCTAATACTTTTAAACAAAACCCTCACTTTTACATCTAAATTCTTCAGTCTTGATTGTATATGCAGTGAACCCTCATTTACCGCGGGGGTTACATTCTGAAAATCCCCCGCGATAAACGAAATCCGCGAAATAGAAACCTGTTTGCTATTCAAATACGGTACAGAGACGAGGCGCGGAGACTGTTCACGTTGGTCAGTCCCTTAGCCAATCAGGATGCAGAACACGATGCACTGTTTAAAAAAAGCATTAAAAAAACTGCACTAAAAAAAAAAAAAATCCGCGAAACAGCGAAGCCGCGAAAAGTGAACCGCGTTATAGCGAGGGTTCATTGTACACCATATAAATACAGCTGAAGAGAACTGAAATTCAAAAACATTCAATCTATTCCGCTTACAGTTTGAATCTGAAGACACAAGTCATTCTTCTCCTGGAGCAGGGAAACCATTTTGGCTTCCATTTCCTTCCTCTTGGATTCAGCTTTAGCCAGATCTTCTTTACACTTGGCAAATTCCACCTTCATGTTGGCCATCTCTTTCTCCGTCTCGGCACTTCGCAGCAACGGCTTGATCTTGAAGTAGAGCTTCATCCACGGCCAGTGCTTCACATTCATGAACGAGCGAATGTTGTACTGAACGATATAAATGGACTCTCTGGAAAGCCAAGGACTTCCTTACGTTTTGCTTTTTGATTTTCATATATATGAATGAAAAGTACACAAATATTTGGAAACGCGTGTATTCACTTACCTCCGCTCCATCATTTTCTGAAACTCCTTCCGTTTGAGGAAACCGCGGCACAAAGCTTGAGTGATGGTGATGAGAGAAGCCAGCTTTTCGTCGCGCATCTCCTCTAGTAACCCCAACAGTCCAGCTTTAAAGAACACCTTCATAACACAGGAGTTGTCAACTCATTGCACCATACTTATGTCAGCGTTGACTCAAAGTCCTTCAGCCACTGTTGGTCAGATATAACAACAACTTCCTTGCTAAAAAAAAAAAAAAGCACCAAAAGATTAAAATAGCAAATCCTTTCAATTACCTTGGTGTGTCCAAACTTGTACTGAGTGTGGTCGATATCAATCGATCCCAGCAGCTTTTCAGCAGCTTTTTTGTTGTCAATGAATTGTCCCTCGGGAATAACGCTAGCATTCAGTACTTTGTACCTAGGAAACAACCCCCATCAGCACAAGTCTTGCTGTTTTTCTAACGTATCTTTGCGGCTCACCGTTGCTTAAAATCCCCATATAAGATTCGGCTGGGGAAGCCCTTCCTACAAATTCTGATTCCCTCCAGGACGCCATTGCATCTCAGTTGATGGATGACGAGATGATGTTCCATGATGCCTATGACCATTCAAAACAACATCACAATCGAACTGAGGTATGATTAGAATTAGTGTGATGACATCACCTCGGAGTACCTGGGGTCTTTGTTTCGTTTGGAATCAGACACCTCACAAAATGAGGATGGGTGCTTCTCAGGTTTGTCATTAATTTACCCAGGTTCTCCTGTTGTGAATATTCAACATCTTAGTTATAGAAGTGACAATTTGTATAGTTGCTGCTCTTATTGGTACATATGAGTGTTTTTTGCTACCCTGAAGAGAGCTGACACAGTCTGGAAGGATGAGCCCCTCTTCTTTGCTGTTTTTTTAGCAGTACCTGCATCTGGATTAAGAAGAGCATCAGTCAGCTTTGAATTCTGAGACATAATCATTGATGATATTGCATGTTCCTACCGTCTGCTGAAGAATAAGTGGAGTAGAGGAAGGCCAGGAGTTTAAGACTGGCTTTCTGGTACAGCTGGACTACAGTCTCATTCAGTGGGTCCTTATTCTTGTCAAGCCAGCCCGTGATGGTGTAATCCACGGTCCCGGCATAGTGCACCAAGGAAAAATGGGCCTCGGTCTTGCCTTTGACGGGTTTTGGCTTTTGGAAGTTGTTCGATTTTCCCAGATGTTGGTCGTACAGCTTGTTTTTGAAGGTGGTGTCTGAAGCCTTGGGAAACATACACTCCTCTTCGAGGATGGAGAAGATTCCCATGGGCTGTCGACAACACAGAAGTTTAGTTTGGAATTAATGACTTCATTTTGTATACTATGGAAGGGAAATTGCATGTTCAATACCTAAAAATAAAAAAAGAAGCTTCCATTTGGTCAAAAAAGTATAAATGTTACGGCACTGTGTAACTGGCATTAGAGAAACTTTTAACCATGTTCTTGCTTTTTCACCTTTTAAAATGAGACTTGAGAAACAAATAAAAGAAAATTATTAAACGTGGATCATTTCGGTAGAGACACATTTAACCTCAGACACTTAAATGTATCAAAATAAGTCGTCAAATGAACAAAAGTGCATTTGTTTGTTAATGGTGGTTTTCGTTTGAGGTTAGAAATACTGGGTTTGGTCGGGTTTTTTTTTTTTTTTAATAAATATACAAACAATGACCTTTGAATAGATGATTTGCATGCACTCACCTTTTCAATGAGGTCTATACAGGCGGCAAGGTCCATCCCGAAGTCAATGAATTCCCACTCAATGCCTTCCTTCTTATACTCCTCTTGCTCCAGCACAAACATGTGATGGTTGAAAAACTGTTGCAGTTTCTCATTGGTGAAATTGATACAGAGCTGCTCCAGGCTGTTGAGCTGCCATGTCATTTTCGAATTAACGCAAGAAAGGCAGAGTCAGCTGAATAAATGTTACGGTAAATCTACACTTACATCAAAGATTTCAAACCCAGCGATGTCCAGGACCCCGATGAAGAACTGCCGGGGCTGTTTGGTGTCCAGCATCTGATTAATGCGGAGAACCATCCACAGGAACATCTTCTCATAGACTGACTTGGCCAGAGCCCCAATAGAATTATACACCTGTGCAAAACATGTGTAAAGCATTATTTTAGACATGGGCTCTTGTGAAATATTCCTCTTCCTTTAGGTCTGCCTGGATAGCTAAGGTTGCAAAGTCATCAAGTTGGTTATGGCGTGCTCAATAATACTAGGTATTATATGGGTTTTATGGGAACAGAGCTGTATATTTTAATGCATTGTACACTTGTGATGATGCATGGGAGCATTTCACATTCACATCTGTACACTGTAGTTAATTTTTATGGGTTTTAGATATAAATTTGTCTTTACCTGTTGAACTGTTTGGCCTTTGGTGACGTACTCATTCCCAACCTTCACTCTCGGGTAGCACAGGGCTTTCAGCAGGTCAGCAGAGTTCAGACCCATCAGATAAGCTGCTTTATCAGCCACTGAAAAAAAGACAGACATCTCAAGTAGATTCCTACATTCAGTAAAAGATGTCTGATACTGAATTTGAGACAAGTCTAGTTACCCTCTGTTCCATCTGGCTCTGCTTGCTCCTCTCTCTGCTTCTGCTTGAACTTCATATTCCCGTAATGCATCACGGCACCTGTCAGCTTGTAGATGCCGATCCTTTCGTCTGCAGTGAATCCCAGGATGTCAATGGCCGTCTGAAAGCATGTCACAGAGAAGTGGTGTAAGGATAAGTGATTGTTTTCATGAGGCGACGGTAAAGACAGTCTCACATCTGTGGCCATCAGCTCCTCGCTGTCATTAATACTGGGTACAGTTATCTCCCCCTGGCTAATGAACGGGTAGTCGTAAGGGTTGGTGGTGATGAGGAGAGTCTCTGGATGGAAAAAAAACCCCAAACATCTTGGAATCATATTACAGGTTTAGGACTATTTAATGTGTTCTCCACTAGAAACCTCTACTATACATGAAATGGCATCTTTTATGTTACCTATCAGCTCAGGCTTCTTGTTGGAAGTGATCTGATAGAAGATGTGATAGCTCCTTTCTGCTGATAGCTGAAAAGTCACTCTGGATTTTTCCAGTAGGTCTGTAAAAAAAAAAAAACAACAACAAAAAAAATGGATGCGCTCAAACTACACAAATAGTGCATTGTGGGGTTTTATTTCAGTGAAACTCACACGTCTCAATATCAGCCGATGACAGTTTTCCCGTGGTACCGAAGTGGATTCTAATGAATTTACCCTGGAGAAGAAAGGCAAAAAAAAAAGAGAGGTGAGGAAAAAAGCTGACAATGATGGAATGCAGAATATGAATTTTTTCACTCACAAAGCGAGAGGAGTTATCATTCCTGACAGTTTTGGCATTTCCAAAGGCTTCCAGCAGTGGGTTGGCAGAGATGATTTGATCCTCCAGGTTCCCCTTTAAAAATAAAGTCTTTCAGAGTCAAAATGTGTAACATCAGTTGGTCACAAGTTAACTTATTTTAATGTTACATGTAATTTCCCAGAGGAAATGGATTCTTTCTTCCTGTCACCCAATCCTGCAATTGTTGCAAAAAACTGGATGACACGTTTGGTGTTGACAGTCTTTCCTGCACCGGACTCTCCCCTAAAAAACATTGAAAAATGTTGTATATATGTAACTTTCTCCTTTTGAGTGCAAATTATCACGGACAAAGTTGTGACAGTTCCATCAAACTGCGACTTACGTGATTAGGATGGACTGGTTTTCTCTATCTACAACAAAAAATAACAACAGTCACATCATGAGGGCATCACAAAGTTTGTAGAAAATTGCATATGAATGCATTCAAACATTCCGGTTTACCAGTGAGCATGAACTGGTAGGCATTGTCAGAGATGGAGAAGATGTGTGGTGGAGCCTCCTGGCGTTTTTTGCCCCTGTATGCCCACACCACTTCTTGATTGTACACTGGGAGCCGCTTGTATGGATTAACAGTGACACAGAACAACCCAGAGTATGTCTGTAACATAACACCGTTGGTGTTAATACAACCATAAAATTGTCCACTTGGGATAATTATAAAGCGAAAACTTTCCCCACTGTTTTACATTTCCTCTCAGGGACCCTAATCTAATCCCCCAATGTTGACCTTTGTGGACATAAAAAAATGAGGAAAACAATTGTGCCATCATCCATGTCCAGCAGCTGTAAACCATCAGTTACATAAAATGTGCCATTACTCACGTAGATCATCCATGCTGCATATCGCTCTTTGAGGTTATACAGCACAGCAGCCTCATTAAGGTGCGTCATCATGGCCATGTCCTCAATCTTGTCGAACTTGGGCGGGTTCATGGGGAACACGTCGCTATCGTTCACTGTTACAACCTGGGAGAAGAGATTCATCAGTCCAATATGGAAGCTATGTTTAAAAAAAAGAACAAATTCAGCTGATATACCTGTCCCGTGGATGTTTTAACGGTTGCTTTGCCACCGTCCTTGCTTAGCAAAGTTCCTTTGGTAAACAGCTCCTTAGGATCAGCCACAAACATCGCAGTTTTAGCGTCGAATGGCCGATTCTGGGCTTCAATCCGCTCTCGTTCTGGTCTCCTCAGGTACGGGGCAGCTTGCCCAAACACAGCCATCTCAGAATCTGAACTCATGTCTGCAGGTACACCCCAGAAAAGCCTGAAAGGGCAGGTTGAAAGGTGAATGTCCTTACCAGCGTAAAATACACAAAAGTCATTTATAGTTTAAACACTAAAATCAGAGACTTAGGATAGAACTCCCCCCCTCCTGGGCTACCATCTTATCGTGTTGGGGGCTTGTGTGTCCCAATGATCTTAGGTGTTCAGTTGTTGGGGGCTTTTTGCCCCTGGTAGGGCCACCCATAGCAAACAGGTCCTAGGTAAGGGACCAGACCAAGTGTAGCCCATCGATCCCTTATGATGAGTAATATATATATATACATGGTCTTGAGTTTCCCTCGCCTGAATGCAGGTCACCGGGGCCCCCTCCTGAAGCCAGGCCAGGGGGTGGGGCATGATGGCGAACACCTGGTGGCCGGGCCTTTGTCCATGGGGTCCTGCCTGGCAAAGCCCGAAGAGGCAACATGGGACCCCCCCCCCATCCCATCCCGTGGGCTTACCACCTGCAGGAGGGGCCAAAGGGGTCAGGTGCAGTGTGTGTTGGGTGGCAGCCGAAGGCAGAGACCTTGGCAGTCCAATCCCCGGCTGCAGAAGCTAGCTCAACGGGTTGTGGAATGTCACCTCTCTGATGGGGAAGAAGCCTGAGCTGGTACGCGAGGTTGAGAAGTTCTGATTAGATATCATCGTCCTCACCTCGACACATAGCAAGGGCTCTGGAACCAGCCTGTGAGACTCCTGAGGCGGCAGACAGGTACCGGCAGGCCAAGCAGAGTGCAGCTACAGTGGTCGCTAAGGCAAAGACCCAGGCATGGGAAGAGTTCGGTGAGGCCATGGAGAATGTCAAAAAACTCCTCAGTGGTAGGGCCCCGGGGGTGGATGAGATCCATTCGGAGTTGCTTAAGGCTCTGGATGTTGTAGGGCTGTCGTGGTTGACACAACTCTGTAACATCACGTGGACATTGGGGGCAATGCCAACGCCACTCTTTTTAAGAAGGGGGACTGGAAGGTGTGTCCCAAATACAGGGGGATCACACTCCTCAGCCTCCCTGGTCAGGTCTATTCAGGGGTACTGGAGGGGAGGGCCCGCCAGATAGTCGAACCTCGACCTCTATCTATGAAGAAATGTCACAGCGGTGCGGCAACAACGCTCTGAGAAAGGCAACAGTGGACGCCGAAACATCTCAGGTAATGAAAAAATCTCGTCTCAATAGAACAAATTTAGAATGGAGCAGGAGGTCGACAGGCAGATCGGTGCAGCGTCTGCAGTAATGCGGACACTGCACCGATCCATTGTGGTGAAGAGAGAGCTGAGCTGAAAGGCAAAGCTCTCGATTTGCTCTCGGGTCTATCTTCGTTCCTACCCTCACCTATGGTCATGAGCTTTGGGTCGTGACCGAAAGAACAAGATTGCGGGTACAAGCGGCCGAAATGAGCTTCCTCTGTAGGGTGGCTGGGCTCTCCCTTAGAGATAGGGTGAGGAGCTCTGTCATCCAGGAGGAGCTCTGAGTAGAGCCGCTGCTCCTCTGTGTTGAGAAGAGCCAGATGATGTGGCTCAGGCACCTAGTTAGGATGCCTCCCGGACGCCTCCCTGGTCAGGTGTTCAGGGCACGTCCCTCCAGTAGGAGGCGCCCCGGGAAGACCCAGGACATGCTGGAGAGACAATGTCTCTTGGCTGGCCTGGGAAAGCCTCAGGATCCACCTGGAAGAGCTGGACAAAGTAACTGGGGAGAGGGAAGTCTGGGCTTCCCTACTTAGACTGCTGCCCCCATCACCTGACCCCGGATAAGCGGTAGAAGATGGATGGATGGATGGATGGATGGATGATGGATTGGGGCTAGAACCCAATATACAGTATTTTGCATTTATCACTTGTCCTCCTTCCTTTATAAAGTAAATATATTTCGACTGCCATTATAAATATGTTCCTATTCCAAATATTACTTTTGGGCCAGTGTATAGATTCTTAAATGCATTTTGAAAAATGAAAGTAACATTGTTTTAGCACAGTACAACTTCTTTAAATGCAAAAAAGCACTATAATATATTTTGTTGCAATCATTATAAATACAGAGCTGAAGGAGACAAAAAAAATGACCCATCACAGCCACACAAACCAAAGCTAAGCATTGTCCTCACCAGCACACGTCCCCGTTGAAGAATGTGGACGGCTTTGACCCTTTCTGCTTTTATAAGGTCCCTGTCTGAATTTTTATAGAGAGAGAGAGCAAACACCTATATTTAGGGTAAAGCCTGGTTATTAATGTGGGTGGAGAAAAAGTAATTAGTCTGGCATGTGATATCATGGAGATGTCACTGAGCTTTTGTTATAAATCCGTGCCAGGGAGCAACTGCGGCTCAAGAAAAGAATGAATGCCAAAGGAGGGTGACCTCCAGACCAGCCGGAGCAGATTCTCATTCTGAATACTCCGGCAAAGCACAGTGTTTGTTTTGCATGTTACTCATCATGTCTGGAAGATCATGAGAATAAAACGGACCATGACTTAAAAATTTACTATCAAGATGGATAAAAAAAATATCCCAGACCAGCAGAACAGTTCACAAACAAGCCTAGTAAATCTATTTTATTCATAGAAAAAATAAATAAATAAATAAAACTACAAATGTGAAAATAAAGCTTTGTAAAAAAAAAAAAAAACCACAACAACAACGACATCTTCATGTGTCTACTGTCAACACCTGCTGTTCCACTTTTTATAACAACCTGCTGTGCTGGAATATCCAATGTTTGCTATGTTTGCATGTTTATTACTTACTTAGGGGTTCAGGCTCTGGATTTCTGACTCTGTAAAGCACCTAGATACAATTCTGATTGTATAAAGCACTATACAAATAAGAGCAAATTAAACTGAATTGAAATTATACTGCTTTATCTTTCAGTAGAAATTCTAAGGGTTTTATTCATTTTTCTTCCTCAAAGTATGATTGAGAAAATATTGCCATCTAAATGTTCTTTCCATGAAATCTAATTTAAGTCTGTGAATTAACCCAAATTTATAAAATTTAAAAAGTACGAAATACAAAGGTAACTTTTGGGGGCTGGAATTATCCAATTCCATATATATA
>BJFM01005541.1:1666-14626 GCA_016586285.1 Arothron firmamentum
TCCTGTCAGCTTTGTTTAACAAATGACACCATGAAAAAAACATCTGGAGCAATAACATGTTGGCAGTAAGTCTGTCTTTCGCAGCCTGATGAAGGAGTGGTAGGCTTTACAGTTTGCCAGAGCGTTGTTAACCTTACTTATGCAACCCAGCCAGCACTCAAACAAACTTGTTCTGTGAGTGCAACTTCAAATGTGCAGACTGTGGCTCCCAGCAGGTTTGACAGGATTTTACATGGTGAAACCTTTGTACTCCCTCCCCCGCTCTGTTTCACCTACTAAACCTATCCACTGGCCTGAAACGTTCCAGTTGCCAAAAATCATTTAGATTTCCTTAAACTGCAAATGGTATTTATAGAAAAATAAATTTCAAAATGCAAGTTTGTGCTTTTTGTCTTGCTTAAATGCAAAAACAGGAATGGGGGAGTTGCTTGTTGTTTCCTGTCTTCAGTTACAGAAATGTCACCTGCTTCGTTTTGCCTTAGGGTTGAAAAAAAATTATGAAGCATTACACCCATGAACTCACTTACTGCTGTAATAATATTGATACAGGATCACTAAATGTTATCATTGTTAATTAACCCTTTCCTTTTTCACTGATCGATTTCTTCTGGCAACTGTCTTCCAGGACAAAGAATGGGAGTCTTCTGTCCAGTTCCTGCCAGCTTCGGACAACAAAAAATTAGAGAAGAAAAAAGGGCCGAGGAAAATTGGAGCTGTGATTGGCGTGGTGATATTTGCTCTTGTTGTTGCTCTCATGATCGGGCTGCTGGTCTGGCATTTCCACTGTAAGAACTCTTTTGAGTTTGGAATATTTATATTTATATTTATGGAATATTTTGTCACAACAAAAAAATAGTCCTAAAGATTCAATCCCTCATTGTTTTTAATAAACGTAATGATTTTGGGTTAGATCAGCGTGGTTGCGGGTATTCAGTCTTGTCTTTGTGGTTCTGCAGTCAGGAAAGACGTCCGGGTCAAGAGGATTTACACCGGCTCTATGCGGATCACCAACCAAGTGTTCGAAAATGCATATGAGAACTCCAACAGCACTGAGTTCAAAGCTTTGGCAAAGCAGGTGGTTACTCAGGTGAGGCTGCTACACTGCCACCGCCTGCAGAAAACACACACACACACACACACACACACACACACACACTCTTACTTAGTGGTAAAGTAGTTTTTTTTGTTTGTTTTTTTTAAACTTATCATCCTTCTGCTGTGCTTTTCAGCTCAAAACCATCTATTCCAAAAGTCCACAGTTGGCCAAATGCTACGTTGGTTCCACCGTCCAGGCTTTCAGGTGAGTGAGTGGAGCTGCAATCATTAAATGCTTTTTATTATTGCACATTGAAGAGTCCCAGAGATTAAATTGCCATGTTACGTCTGACCCTGTTTCTATCTGGCGTCCCTCAGTGAAGGCAGTGTTGTTGCCTACTACCTGTCCGAGTTCCACGTCCCGTCAGGCCAGGAGGCCGCTGTAGACAAAGCCATGGCTGCAATGGAACAGCTCGTGGACAAGGAGCAGCGGAGCATAATAAGACCCGGCAACTCCCTGCTCTTCGATGATATCGTGTCTTCAGGTACAGTCTGAGCTGCTGACATGTCAGTCGTGCTGTGCTCTTGTAGCTACTCATTGTCAGGTTGGGGATTTTTTGTTTCTCCTTCTAAGATGAGATTTTCTTTGTTGTTTTTTCTTCAGCTCTCGACACCCGATTGACTTCCTCCTCGTTCAGCCGTAAGTGATTGCATCTGGTAAAATTATCTTTGTAGTCAACATGGGTCACCGCAACCGAACAGTATTGTTTGTTATTGTTGATTCTGCTTCAGGATTTCTTCAGTTTTCTGAGCATGCGAAGTCCGATCACATCGGACAGATTCAGTCTCCTGGCTTCCCCAACCATCCCTATTCCTCCAACACCTTCATGCAGTGGCGTCTGAGGGCAGACCCAAACTACGTCATCAAACTTAACTTTGATACGATGAATCTGGAAGAGAACTGCAAGAACGACTTCATTAGAATCTACGACTCGCTGGTGTCCATCGAAAGACGCGTTATGGACGAGTAAGTCATGGAGCTGTGCAAGCTCCTGCCCGAGCAATCACATTTGCATTGGAAATGTTCTCTCCCAGCCAAACCATGTGCTTGAATAACAACAGGATCCACTTAGATAAAAGTGAATCCTTTAAAAAAAGAGCTCTAGTATTCAGAATTTGTGACTCAGCAACAATTTCCTCTAGGTTGTGTGGGTACCACTCACCCAGCGAACCAATGACCTTTGTGTCATCGGGGAATGTCATGCTGGTAACCATGGCTACGAATGACAAGAAAAACTACCCGGGGTTCAGGGCTCAGGTCTCACAAGTCAGACGTGGTTCAGGTAAGACCGGCATCCAATGAGTGATGAAGGAAGCTCACTTGAACCCCGTTGTTGTTCACATTACATGTCTGATTGGTTTTTACAGCCACTGCGTGTGGAGGCAAGCTGTCAGGTGAAAATGGGAGGTTCACTTCACCCAACTTTCCAAATTACTATCCTCCTCGAATTACCTGTCAGTGGACGATCCAGGTAATGTTACTTGTAAAACAAAAATATGCATGACTGATATTTGGATCATCTGACCAAACACTGTTTCATTTAACTTGTCCTGATCTGTCTCATCGTTAAGGTCCCTGCTGGAAAGGTCGTGATGGTGACGTTCAAAAAGTTCCTCTTGTTTGAGCCTGGGCAGGAAAAGGTTCAGGACTGTCCCAAAGACTATGTGAAGATCAATGGAAAAAAGTAAGCCCCGAAAAAGAAGTGCTTTTCCGCCTCTTACAGGAACTCATGAGAACACGGGACCATGAATGAACTAACAAACGGGTGTGTGAGCAGATGTGTTATTGATGGTGTGTCCTACTAATCAGAGTGTGTGGAGAAATGCCTGATGGGACAGTGACGGAAACCAGCAGCACCAACACAATGGATGTGCTTTTCTTCTCCGACTCTTCCTACGTGGACCGAGGATTTGAGGCGGAGTTTCAGGCCATTGATGCCAGCAACCGTAAGTGACTCTCTTCCGGCCACTAATATCCTGTCGGAACCAGGCATCTGAAATCCTGTCATCCACAGCCTGTCCCAAGAAGTTCCAGTGCAAAAATCAGCGTTGTATCAAACCCGAGCTGAAATGCGATGGCTGGAACGACTGTGGAGACATGAGCGATGAAGTCAACTGCAGTGAGTGCTCTTCACACTGACGGCTGATTTTTAGATACCCGCTTCAATTAAACACTCATTTCAATTTTATTTCCTACCCAGAGTGCAATTCAAAAGACATCACTTGTAAAAATGGGTTGTGTAAGCCAATGTTTTGGAAATGTGACGGGGTCGATGACTGTGGTGACAAGACGGACGAGCAGAACTGCGGTGAGACTTTCTGGAACTGACGGAGAAAATATTTAACTCCAGCAACCAAAAGTGTTACTGACATCTCATCTATGCTTCCAAAGGTGGATGTGCAACTGGACAATTTAAGTGTCAGAACAAGAAATGTGTTTCAGAGAAGAATCGTTGCGACGGACGAGATGACTGTGGCGATGGATCGGACGAGTTAAACTGTGGTGGAAAAAGTAAGAAAATGTTAAATTGTGTGAAGTGTTTTTTTAATAATTGGTCACTTTGATTTACTAATGAAACAATTTCTTTTCCTCTGTATAGACTTTGATGCAAGGTGCACGGATTTGACATACAGGTGTTCAAACAATAAATGTGTCGCTAAACTGAACCCTGAATGTGATGGAACTCTCGACTGTGAGGATGGATCTGATGAGGCCAACTGTGGTATGTCGGACAAATCCCAAGCTTTTCTCTCAGACCACAGATTGGTTGCATTGCAGTGTTGCATTGTGCAATAAAACAGACTCCAATACCACAGCAAGCCAGATTATGATTCTGGGTTTGCTTTGCAGACTGTGGGAGGAGCATGTTCAGAACATCGCGTATTGTTGGTGGTCAGGCTGCAGAGGAAGGAGAGTTTCCCTGGCAGGTCAGCCTCCACATTAAAAATAGAGGACACGTCTGTGGAGCGTCCATTATCAGTCCAAATTGGCTGGTTACTGCTGCTCACTGCGTGCAGGATGACGGCGCGTTAAGGTAACATTTTGTTTCATTTGTGCTGTGAGTTCATGGTACAAGAGGAGAGGAATTTAAACAAGCAGAATGTCATGGCAAAATTATGTTGTGATAAGAAAAAAAATCTCTTGAAAAACGTAACTACAAAAGGATGCCATTTTTGTTTTTTTCTGAAGGCAGTTTGCTCCCCATCAGTCTCCCATGAGATTAATTCTTCACTTGATTCATAATAAACTGTTCTTCTTGTGTATCATCAGACTCTCACAGCCTGGGACATGGGAAGCTTACCTCGGCCTTCACATCCAAGGAAATATTGGAAAATCCATCGTAGTCAAAAACCTAAAGAGGATCATCTCCCACCCGAACTACAACGAGTACAATTATGACAATGACATCGCCTTGATGGAGATGGACAGCCCTGTCATGTTCTCTGATTACATCAGACCTATCTGCTTGCCGGCTCCCCAGCATGACTTTCCAGTTGGTGACACAGTGTGGATCACTGGGTGGGGAGCTACTCGAGAAGAAGGCGAGTTTCCAAATTAATTTATTGGTTTAATGGACGATTGCAACCCTAAGCACTAAAATTTTAAAGAAAGTATTCTTGTTCAAACAGAGCCTAAATTCCGAGATAATCAGTAACAATTGTATTTTATTAAAAGGTTACATTTTGTTTTTTAAATGCTTGTAGTCGTGCATTGATAGAAATGCAGTAACATTAGCAAGTGCTCGTTTAACAGGTACTGCAATTGCACCCCCTAGCGGTCAGATGGACTGTTTTAAACAAAATAAACAAAAAAAAAGGTGATTTGATGATGGGGTGATGAATTTATTTTGTGCCTCTGCAAGATGAACTTTTACATAAAATTACTGATGGTGAAATAATATTTACACCTAAACATTCTGCCTGTTTTCATTCAGGAGCTGCAGCATCGGTGCTCCAAAAGGCTCAGGTCCGAATCATCAACCAAGACACTTGTAATTCCCTGATGGGAGGTCAGCTCACATCTCGAATGTTGTGTGCTGGGGTGCTGAGTGGAGGAATTGATGCTTGTCAGGTAAGAAAAGACCTTAAAAGTCAGTGAGCGTTATAGGTTTCAATACCTCTGCACCAGTATCTTCATCACTTTGTTTCCTTTGTCAGGGAGATTCTGGTGGTCCTCTATCCAGTCCAACTGGGAGTCGTATGTTCCTGGGTGGAGTTGTTAGTTGGGGTGAAGGCTGTGCCCGCAGGAACAAGCCTGGCATCTACACAAGGGTTACCCTTTTCCGTGCGTGGATCAAAGAAAAGACAGGATTGTAATATGCAGCAAAATAGTCAGATAAAGACCACAGACACAAATATGACTTGCAAATGTTGCAGTATAGATTTTTGCATCGGTAAAACTATCTCTGACATTCTCTGTATTAGCTGCAATGAAAATGCACTATACTGTTTGGATGGAATGCAGTTTTACCACTCTTTATGTCCACTGTTATATTTGTGCTTGTTGTATAAAATGTTTTTAAATGTAAATAAACATTTTATTTTTTTTTTCTTTGTTGTTTTAACATTTCTGGATGGAGATGATTATGTACTTCACAAAAAAATATTAGGTGTGAATGTTACTGTTCCCATAAAATGTGCATCTTTGTACTGTAGAGAATCCTGTTATCTGCTAATGGCAATCAAAAACACTTACAGTCACAATACTTTTTAAAAATCTTAATGAAACAAACACATGGCAATATTACTGTAATATACCTCCTATGGCTTGGTATTTAAGCAAATTTATTGCTGATTTTCAGTCACACAGAAATTTGTAAATAACATCTAATGAACTGACTTTTCAAAAGCAATAATTTTATAATTACGGATGCATTTCATTTATTTCTTTTCTGTCCAGCCAAATTAGTAGGTTTTTGTGTGAGTAGTCTTTAACTGTTACTGAGTTGTTGCTCACTAAAAATCACTCCCAGTGATTGAAATTTTCTGTGTAAATGCATGTTTTTACAACAGATGTTTTTAATAAAATTTAAATCACATTTACCTGTAAAGTTTTATTAATTGCTGTATATTTTATTTCTTAAACAGTTATGAAATTTTTAAATAACGTAATTCGGAGGTTTATGGATCAGAGGGATGGGAGTATTTGAAATGGTGTATAACACGTGGTGCGTATCATACAGTACCTTTAATATGAATTGAATAATTTATCACTCAAAGTTGCGTCTTATTCGCACGTTAAAATATGTAGATTTATTCACTGGCGAAATAAATTCAAGTAGACTTGGTTTTCTATGTACCCCGGAACGTTCGATCAGAGTTAACGGATACTTTATAACAACGGAACGGATATGTGCCAATGTATTATTGTTCCCCTGTGCTCAGTCGTTTATGGTTGTTGTTTTTTTGTTTGTTTTAACCTCTTAACTTAGAACATAAATTTCCGTTTCAAACGGGATTAGGCATTTGTATTGGGCAGTTTAAGATCGCACCTAAGGCCACCAGGTTGAACGTTACAAGTCAGTAAATTTAAACTCACGTGGATATTATTTATGTACACAAAATTAACATAATGGTCGAGTAATCTATTGAATTGTGGTAAATATGGATTGGAGTAACAATCAAAGCTGGGACTGGGACAGTCCACATTGCCGAGCCCAGTTGGACGAGGTCTTTTTCCGACGACATGACTACATCCAGGCTGGGAGCTTGGAGCACAAAGAGTTCTGGGCTTTCTTTGACCGCTTTCAGAGGTTTAAAATGAAAAGGGACATGTCTGGCTTAACAACCAGTCTAGATGAGAGAAGAGACCGCAGGACGACTGCGTCTGGAACAGAAGACCTCGGCCTTCCAAAGGAATACGATGCCCGGTATCGGATCAATGTTTCTGTCTGTACTAGAGATGTCGAGGAGCGCATGGGGATGTCAAAGCACACAAGCAGACACAATTCCTCTGGTCCAGGTAATCAGGAGATCTCAGACTGTCGTGTGGCCCTGCTACATTTTCTGGACTTCACTCAAAGGCAGAGCTTTACCAAAATAGCCAAGCTCCGCAGAGACCAGAAGAACTTGCCTATCTTTCAATACCGGAACAAGATCGTAGAGCTGGTGCGACTTCACCCCGTTGTGGTGGTGGCGGGGGACACAGGCTGTGGGAAATCCACCCAAGTGCCCCAGTATCTTCTGTCAGCTGGTTTCAGCCATATAGCCTGCACTCAGCCTCGACGTATCGCCTGCATATCCCTTGCAAAAAGGGTTAGCTTTGAGAGTCTCAATCAGTTTGGCTCAAAGGTTTGTAATTAAAGGATCAGATGCAGTTATTTACTTGCTTGATTATAAAATGTATTTTTTGAGTAAATTGCTGCTGTAGAGCTCAACAAAATGAATCAACAAATTGCAGGTGGGGCACCAGATACGCTTCGAAACCACCAGGACAACAGCCACCAAACTGTTGTTTCTGACTGAGGGGCTGCTGCTTCGACAGATCCAGCACGACAGGACACTGGCTCAGTATCAGGTGGTGATAGTTGATGAAGTTCACGAGAGACACCTCCACTGTGACTTCCTACTTGGAGTCTTACGCACCTTGGTGGCCGAGCGTCCTGACCTGCGACTCATCCTCATGTCGGCCACCATCAACATCAAACTTTTCTCAGACTATTTCCGCAGTGCTCCTGTGCTGCAGGTACCGGGCAGGCTGTTTCCTATTCAGGTCAGTAGAGAAAGTAGCTATACATTCTAGACAAGACAAAAGTTATTGTGTGTGCTCACAAAGCAAAGTAAACTTTCTGCTTTCACTCAATTGCAGTGAAAGACCTGAGAGTAACGGGCACTCATTCATAAATTTATTCTAAACAATTGAGCAACTGTTTTGTTTGATTGACTGATGCCTGTCTTTTTTTTCCTCACTAGGTGATATATCAGCCCATTCCACCTGAAGAGCAGTCCTCACGTTCAGAGAAAATGGATCCCAGACCATATCTCCGGATCCTGCAGGGTATTGATCAGCGTTACCCTACTGAGGAACGTGGTGATCTGCTCATTTTTCTCAGCGGTATGGCAGAGATTTCCACCATCCAGGAGGCCTGTCAGATTTATGCCACACACACACGTCGCTGGATCATCTTACCATTGCACAGCACTCTGTCCCTAGCCCAGCAGGATAAGGCACTGTCACATTATGGATTAAAATGGTCGTATATTGTTTAAATTTCATACACGACGTATGCATTTTTGAGATGTAATTCTTTCCACTTGTTATATGTTAGGTGTTTGACGTTGCTCCTGCTGGGGTGAGAAAATGCATCATCTCGACCAACATTGCTGAGACCTCAGTAACAATAGATGGGGTGCGCTTTGTTGTAGACTCAGGTAAAGAAATTCACTCAATCCTTCTGGATACAGATCTTATAGGGATCCCTAAAATGTCCATAAGGTACTGAAAGATCATCAAGTTGTTTATTTTTTTAACAGGAAAAGTAAAGGAAATGAGTTTTGATCCTAAAGCCAAGATGCAACGCTTGCAAGAGTTCTGGATCAGTCGCGCGAGCTCTGAGCAGAGGAAGGGTCGAGCAGGCCGCACAGGCCCGGGAGTGTGTTACCGTTTGTATGCTGAGTCTGACTACAATGCTTTCGCACCTTATCCTGTGCCTGAAATCCACAGGGTGTCACTGGATTCCCTCATTCTGCAGGTATCGACACCTTACAATGACAAGAACATTTTGATAATGATGAAGTTTCTATAGGTACTCCTCATCCTTACATTTGTTCTTCCCCTCAGATGAAAAGTATGGATCTTGGGGACCCGCATTCTTTTGTTTTTATTGATCCTCCTCCAGCTGCGAGTATTCAGACTGCAGTGACTTACCTAAAAGAACAGGGTGCACTAGACAGACACAGTGAACTGACCTCTATTGGTAGTTTGCTGGCACAACTACCTGTGGATGTGGTCATAGGTAAAAGTCCCTGCAGGAAGACTTCTCTGTTTTCTTATGAGTTTTTTTTGTTTGTTTGGTTTTTTTTGACGATCTAATAGAACACTACTGTTTGTGCTCATGTTTGTGTTCGTTCAGGGAAGATGTTAGTACTGGGCTCCCTGTTTAACCTGGTGGAATCCGTGTTGACCGTAGCAGCAGCCCTCAGTGTTCAGTCACCTTTTCTGCGGAGTTCACAACAAAACCCAGATTGTGCCACTGCTCGCCAATCCCTGCACAGCAACCAGGGAGACCCCTTCACATTGCTTAATACCTTCAATGCCTGGGTGGAGGTTAGCAAGGGACACACTGCCATAAAACCATAGGTATAGGCTCTTCAATAATGTCAATAATCCTGTTCTTTATGATCTAAACAGATAAAAGGAGAGAGAAGTGGTGGATCAAGGAAGTGGTGCAGGAGGAGGGGCTTGGAGGAGCAGCGACTTTATGAAATGGTCAACCTGCGCAGGCAGTTCAAGGCATAGCTGCATAGTTTATTTACAAAATCAAGTATTACAATTTTCTTGCTACAGAATTTCATGAATGTCCTCTTTGCTTAACAGGACTTGCTGAAGAGCCACGGTCTGCTGGAATCAGATTTCAGCACTTCCAATGATGGTGACCGCGGACAACGTAGGGAGAGGCTCACAGAGAGGAAGAAGCTTCATCAACTAAAGAGGGACCACGAGCAACAGGAGACCACCAAACGAAAGGTCTTAAAGCTGGACGAAGGTCAGGATGAATTCTCATCAGGATCCGATACAGAAAAATCAGGCAGAGGCAAAAAAGACAAGCAGGCATCAGGACCAAGCATGGACATACAGGTGAATTTAGTATACAGCGTGCAGTCTGAAAACACTTCAACTTGTTTTTTTTTTTGTTGTTGTTGTTTTTAAATATGAAAAGAAAGTTCTTCCTATTTCTACTCCCTTCAGATAAAAGCCGCTGTTTGCATGTGCACTCAATAAGATGTTGTCGTGTATGTTTGAGGCGCTGCTTCCTGAGTGACAAATCTCTTGGACTGTTCTCTGTTAAACAGGAGGTGAAGTTCAAGCTACGTCACAACATGTCAGAGCTGCAGGAAGCGGTCAGCGTCAGTCAGGACTTGTCCTCCCGACAACAGGCTTTGCTCAAGCTGCTGCTCTGCAGAGGCCTCTACCCTCAGATGGCACTGCCAGATGAACACAACACCTCCCGCAAGGACTCTGACCAGGTCAGGCTTGCTGCAGCAGCCATCCTAATTCATACAGTAAACCAAACATAACATGTTTAAGTATTAAATGTCATGTTGTTTTAAACATGATGTAGGTGTTTCATACAAAGAATAAGCAGGGAGTGGTGATCCATCCCACCAGTGTGTTTGCCACTGACCCTGAGGTGTTACTTCTGCCTGAGGAAGAAAGCAGAGACATGGGTAATGTCATTTGAACACAATTTCAAATATTCTCAGGAGATCAAACTTGCTTTGCTGTTGATAGATTCACTATTTTTTCACAATCTGTCAGTCTCGACCTACTCTTAAAGTTGCTTTATTTATTATATTAGCAACATCCATCTCACTAGATTATGATTTTTCTGTGATTCACTCTTTTGATTCTCAAATGTTACACATTGATCTTCACATATGTCATGCTCCTTGTCTCAAAGAGCCTAATTTGCAACCCTTGTCTTTCATTTTTGATGTGGTGCATGTGTGATGTCATGTCTCATCTGTGCCTCCCTCTTTGACTCTGTTTCCTGTCTAAAGGGTCTAATAAGAGAGACAGCAGCAGACACCAGCTGCTAGCTTTTGTCACTTTACTGGAGACCAACAGACCGTATTTGACCAACTGCGTTCGGGTTCCTGCACTGCAGGTTAGTGGACAATGTGACCACATTAGTGTTTACATTTTGTATATATATATTAAAAAACAAACAAACAATTGAATTAGGAGTAAACAGGGACTTAAATATTTTTTGTCACTTGTGTGTTACTAGGTTCCTGTCTTTGAGATAACTACTTTATTTTACACTGATTAGGATTTTTGAATGTGTTTATTTATCTATTAGACTTTGCTGCTGGTGGCGAACTCCATCGACAGTAATGCTGACTGTACGCGACTGGTGGTGGATGGTTGGATAGAGCTGGAGCTGAGAAATCCAGAGGAGGCGCTAAAAGTGCTCTCCTCAGCACTAACACTCAGGGCTGACTGGGAGCGCCTCCTGTTGGCCCAGCTGGAACACAACACATCAGGGGGGGAAGCAGCCCAGGGAGTGTCACGCAAAACCAGAGAGAAGCTGAGTGAAGGCCTGGTTCGCTATCTGCTCTACACTGAGGTACCCAGAGTAAATTATACCTGCAAAACCTATGCAACCCATACTTTTAATACAAAATGTGATTGTGTTAATTTATTTTCTATTTTTTGTTAACTTTTTAACTTGAGACCAACAGACAGTAATGAAGTCAACATAAACTGATTAAGAGGTTTATTGTTGTTATATTGGGTATTCTTGATGTTTTTCATACCTACATTTTTTTATGCTCTTTTCAACATAACTGTTAAGTATTTTTTATAGTTACTCAATCGCTCCCCACACAGGTCATTTACAGCCTACAGCGTCTCACAGCTTTACAGACGCAAAACCTGTATATCGGCCCGCAGACAGAGTCCGGGTTGTCTCACCTAAAAACTCCAGGTCTCAGTTCGCTGTGTCCAGAAACCGAGGCCAAGCCAGATCCCATTAAAGGAGGCCTGCAAGTCACCAGCTTTTTCACCTACAACTGTTTGGCTGTGAGTCTTTTTGAGAATGAAGAACATTTCCTTAATCGGCAGCTTCAGACAAAAGTTGCTGATTGACCCTTATTTCACATTTTTAGCCACACTTGGCAGTGGCGCTGACAGATAAATCAAATGTTTGTACTTTGTGATGTGCAGGACTCCAAGGATCTTTACAGTGAGTGTCTGCGCACCTTTTGGAGCTGCCCTAACTGTGACCTCTACATGCCTCTGACGCCACTAGAGCGCATGCAGCATGAGTCCTCCTGCAGGCCAGCTGGAGAACAGCAGCAGCAAGAAGGTCAGGATTTCTGATATTTGCTGATATGTATATATTTTCTTTTGATAAAAAGCATTCATTTTAAATGTGTTGTTATATCAGAGCCAGAAAGTGGACGGAAGAGCTCGTCAGGAGTGTCCAGCCTTGCTAGAGTTTATCACTGTGACATATGTGACAAAGACCTGACGCTCACCTCTACGGAGATCCTCAAACATAAGAGGCAGCACATGTACTCTGCAAGTAACTGACCATAGCGCTGTAAAGATATGAGGTGGTAACAAATCCCTTTTTGCCATCCATAAAAGTTTTCATTTAATGCAATGTCCATCTTTGTTTTTGTGTGGGGATGCCACGGCGCAAGGACAGTGGCACAGTGGGGGAAAAATGACATGCACACATGAGAGAGACTCATTTAAAATATAGAGTGAGGGTTTAATAATGATACAAACCCACGATATGTAACACCTCAAAGCAGCACATTGGCACAAAGTCAGAAGTAAGACAGCACGGAAGATAAAAACCTGTCTCAAAAAAATAAAGAATCAGAATAAATATCTCAATAAATAAACAGGTAATATCTCATTAATTACTTTGAAACTAATAAATACATACATTTGAAATATGCACATTGGCAGAAATCAATTATCCAAAAAGTAAATAGTACTTAACACAGTTACTTAGAAATCATAAGTTAATTGATTACTCAAATCAAAAGGCACATGTAAGAATGGGGCCTGCAACTGTGATCGCATGACTGTCGTTACTTGTACTTTAACACCATTTCTGAACCAAAAGTAGTGAACTGTGCAATGGCTTTACTAGTTTGTTTGCACCACTGAGTGTGTGTGTGTGTGTG
>BJFM01005541.1:14658-55976 GCA_016586285.1 Arothron firmamentum
TGTGTGTGTGTGTGTGTCTGTGTGTGTGTGTGTGTGTTTGTGTGTGTGTCTGTCTGTGTCTGTGCATGTGTGTGCAGTGCAGAATCTGTGGTTAACTGAATGTGAATGTTTCCTGTCAGTGCGACAGGGTGTCTTTTTTTTTCTCTCATAAGTGGACAAAACACTGTTGGCAGGCCGGTCTCGTAGTGCAGACAGCCATCCTGTAACAGAAAGGTCAAGGGCCGTGTTTATCAGCAGTCATGTGACAACTGACTGAGCCCGACTGCTGGTCCACTCACTTTAAGCCACTTTGGATAAAGTTTCTTGGCTAAACGTAAAATGTAAACCTGGCGAAGCTTCTGAAAGTTTCGTTCTGCTGTGGTTCAGTGTCTTCCAGATTACCATGGGTTCAAGACGTTGCCATCCCTCACACCACTGGGTTGATGAGAGAACTCACCCCCACACACTCTCTGACATCATGCTCCTTGCATTGCTTTTTCTTTTACAAATTTGGAAGAAGCATTAGCCTTAACTGTCCAGTCAGTCACCTCTCAAAGCAACAACTGTCAAATTTTGTGTAGGTATTTTCTAAGAATTATCTGGAAAATAAATCCTGCAGAGGTGCATCACCTGCAGATTTTCAAACCATCCGAGGGTAAATGTATCTCTTTAATCCCAGCAGGTCAATCAGAACATATTTCCTGTCCTAAATTTGGGTCGAAGGTCAGTGTTAGATGGCGCTGATCAGAGGTTGATTTACGCTTCTGTTGACCTTTTCAGCTTAAAAAAACAACAACAAAAAAAAAAAGGACAGTTTTCATCTCCAACACATGGATTTCTGTTCAGCGTTACTTGACATGAACAGCTGGTACAAAAATACTCTTCACTCCTTTCATTGCACTTCTTCGTCATTTAAAGGCTGAAAGTTAGCAAGGGGTCCTATTTATGTTTTTCTTTGGGGTTGGGATTGTAATTTCAGTGTGTGCATTAGGTAGAATAGACTCACTCAGAGGCCTCAGTAGTCAGCACCTTGACTTGTTGAAAAAGTGCAGTTGTGGAATGTGATTATTTCTATGATTGATATCTAAAATACACGCAAAAATGACAAAAAGTAGAAACTTGGGGAGAGTGTCTGACACACATTCTTGATACTATCCAAAGACAACAAAAGCTAAAATAGTATTTGGTTAAAAAGGACCATAATGGATCACATTAAGACTTTTAAGTCTTCATGGTTGTCATTGCAACATCCCTTAATAGTAATTGTCTCTTTGCACTGCCATCGATTTTAAGCAAAGGACAACTGTGATTGTGTCATGCTCGCTCACCAAACCTCTTTTCTCCTTCTTTTTGACACTTCCTCACCAGGGTCTGACCAACATATGAGGTAAAATTAGAGGTAAAGGGTGACATCTGTTTGTCTGACTGATAAACAGGCCGAAGTGAAACACAACATCCCCAAGATCGCATGTTTGTGAAGATGTGAAAGTATGTGCCGTTGGGGGATTCTGTCAAAATGTTTTCCATTTAATAAAATATACCAATTAAAATTATAGCAATCATATATATAAACATCTTTTGTTTTTGTGTTTTTCTTTCTAAATTAAAAAAACAGACACTTGAAACTGTGTACACATCATCGTTGCTTCTGCTTTTCGCTTTCAGTCAAAATGTCTCTGACCTCTCCCTTCGACTGACCAAACCTCAGTAAATCCACTGTAAAGGCTCTGAATGGCTCCCAAAGACCTGGTCTGACTGCACCTTCGACAGACACAGACCAGTGCGGAAGGCCCCAAATTGAAAAGTGAAAAAGCGGAATGCAGTGGAACGCTGTGGGGCTTTGAAGGACCACATCAGAGATCTGGGTCTTCTGAGAACACTGTTCCCACCTGCCAGGCTCCTCCTTCTGTCCTTGCAGGTGGTCTCCCTCCTCAGTGCCCGAAGGTCCCTGGTCCTAGGAAGCCCTCCTCTGCCCCACACCTGGCCTCATCGGACCGCCTTGTGCTTTCCCCCACAGCAGCCACATCTCTCCCCACACCGCAAGCAGGCGCGCAAAGGCAGGTAGCAGCACATGCAGGGCACAAAGAGCGACAGAGCCAGGAGGGCCAACCAGCGGGCACAGCACAGGGGGTGTGGTGACCCCATTGAGTCATCACAGGAGCAGGGCTCCCAGAACTCTCCCTCAGAGTCCGACATACAGTGGTACAGCAGACTCTCCGCACACCACACGCAGGTCCACTGGCGTAGGCAGTGCAGGGCCGGGTCTGGGGCATCTCTGCAGCGGCCCCGCCCGTTCTCCGATGCACTGAACACAGAGCGGCAGTACATACAACGCGATGAGCAGGATGACGAGGCCTGAGGACACGGACTGTCATCATCCGGTGAGATTGCCCCTGGGTCACCGATGCTGGCCCCTCCCCCTCTTTTACGAGTCCGCGAGCGAGGCGTAGCCAGTGAGGTGTGGATGCAGCACGGAGACGGGGAGCCTTTGCCCATCTCCTGGGGTGAGCCAGCACCTGAGGACGCGGCTGACACGGCGTTGGGCATGGACATACACGTGGGCGAGGATGAGGACAGACGCTGGGAGGCTTTGCTGTCCAGACTCACGGTCACATCGCAGCCCGCCATCCCCACTCCCCCCAGCTCTTTCTTGAAGCGAACCACACACAGCTCTGACTTATCCTGCAGACTCCCTCCACTACCCACAACCACACCCCCAGTCAGGCCCCCAACCATAGTCCTCGTGGTGCCCGCTCGTCGGTAGTCCTCATAGCCACGGGAACCCCACAGGTCTTTGCAAGGGTCCACACTGTGCAGGTCTCCTTCCTCCAACAGAGAAATCGTGGGTGACAGCGGTGAGAGAGGTGATGAGGCCGGAGGACCAACGGGAGGGGTAGGCGGGGCTGGAGGTGGTGGCGGGGGCACCGGGGGATTCAGCACAGTCGTCATTTGTGAAAGCTGGTGCTGCCCTGGTCTGGTGTGGATCTGCAGAGAAGGAAAAGAATGACAGAGCAAGTGTGAGTAGCTAGACTGGTTATTTATAATCATACGATGCAAAGATCGATCGGCAGTCACAAATTAGTTTTCATTTCAAAATAAAATCACGATGGTGGCGTTGTAATACCTGAGCAGGTGTCTGTGTCGTGACAGCATGGCTGGATCCAAAAGTAAACTCTTCTGATCTTACAAAGCAGGTGGATGACGACTCACTCGTTACTATGGTGATCGGTTTTGGAAGCATCTCCTTTCTGCTGTTGGATGATGACTCGCTTCCTGTATGAGACTGGCAAAGACTGCACGTCATCCCCCAATTTCAGGAATTAATAGGTTGATTTAGGGTGTGACATCAAGATGGGTGTCCCATTTTTACACTGAAAAATAAAGACAGGAAGCAGAAAAACTCATACTTACGGCTTGTCCGTCATCCTCTGTGTCAGCCTCCTCTGGTGTGGAGGACGAGGGTGAGTCAGAACCTGGATCAGATGAAGAGGGAGGTTTGAGGTTTGCCACCATCATTTTAGAGTAAATTGAGCCGTGGCTGACAAAATAACCTCTGTCCAGCTTGTCTATGACAGTCTGCAGTCCTTTCTCGAAGGAGATGGCGTCGGCAGGACTCTGGAACGTAAGGCCAAACTTTCGATCCTCGACCCGCCAGTGATGGAAGATGGGGTTCACCTTGTTGTACACTAACCCTCTCTGCACTGCGCACTCCAACACTGGCTGGAGACACAAACAGCAGCCCCAGCATGCATTTAAAGAACAGCTCACCGACCAAAACGTATGGCCATGCCCTCTCATGCGATGAATCTATAGCCTTGTGGTGGTGTTGAGAAGCACCATGGCACCAAAGACCGTCGTAACACACGCACACACTCACTGCTCGATCTCGCAGTCGTTCTCCACATATGATGTATTCTCTCCGCCCCCTGCTGTCGTGGCTCCTCCCCTTACATATGACCACATGACTGAGGCCGCCACCTCCAAGGGGCACCCAACCGCCACTGGAGTCGTCACGTGTCATCACCACTGCACGAACACGCACACTGTCAGGGAAGCCAAGAGAGTGAGCGGAGGCCCGGGGCTGATTAAACACACACACACACACACACTCATTCAGCATAAAAAATCATTGCACGGCTGCTTAGGACATTTCAGGATGTTCGAGTCGAGCAGGTCTCAGCATCTCGTCTCACGTCAGTCAAAGGATTCCTTCATAATTAGCAGCTGATGACAGTTCTGCGCGCAAAATGGTGAGGATAAGTGAATCTGGGTGTTAAACTATAGCGACTGCAGGCGCTGAGAATGGAAGAACAAATGGACTGAAGAGAAAGCCGGCGTTGAGAGCAACGTCTGAACGCGAGGAGGGAGGGAGAGCGAATGTTTCCCAGTTAGATGTATCAATGAACGCACCCATTCGCCATCAGAGGCCCCGGCATCCTCACTAAAAAAGCTCTGCCCTCGCCGTTTGGCTGAATTATTCAGCACCGCAGTTCGTGTGCACGGAAGGCATGCAGGCGTCGAGTCGTTTTTATTATCATCAAAATCACAGCGAGCTGTCGTGGCTGCAATTATTTACTCAGACGTTGGTTTTGTGAATTCCGCCCCTGCTGTACGCACTCATTAACACACCTCGCTGTTATGTTATATTTTTATGAATGGGACAGCGCGGGGCCGCATTCGACACCGTGCTTCATCTGATGTTTATTATGTGCCAGAAATCATACCAGGCCTTGAACGCAACGCAATCGCGTGTAAAAAAAAAAAAAAAAAAAGGTAAAGGGGAACGAGTGGGTGAGAGAATGAGAGAAAACGAGAGGTAGGGGGAGGGGGGCGATTAGAAAGGAAGGAAGAGAGGAGGGGTGAGGAGAGAGCGAGAAAGAGAGGGAGAGAGAGAAAAATCACATTTCATTCATAAAGTTTGGCTTTAAAAAATCATAATGAAACCCCGAGACACGTTGATAAAAATCACAACGCCTCATCCCTCCTTCGTTTTACTGTAGCCATGAACTGAATGACGCGACGCTGGACTAAAAACTCGCCGTAATTCTCCTTTTTTGGCCATGTATGTTACTCATTGACTGATTTCATGACTGTTTTTACCTATCGCTAACCACGCATTTACTCTTGAATGATTGCACGGCTGATGTTACATTATTCACCCCCAACGTTGTTATTTTCCTCCCGTGTCTGTGCGGATGGTTTGTAGATCCACCGGAACCACAGATCCACATTCCCCATCATTTATCACATATTGGCGTGGATATATCAGAAACGGGGTGTATGCTGTTGATTCAAGACTACGTAATGGTGTTTTTATTCTCGGCGGCGGCTACAGCAGCACCGACTGTGACACTCGTGCATGATGCTGGGCTGGTGTAGCGTTGATGGCGGTGCTGATCTCTCTATCCGTTTTGGCGGATGGCTCAATATGTGCAATGTTAAAAATAAAAATGTAACGACTTACTCGCCCTCCATGGCTCGGTGTTGCCCGCCGCTTGCAGCAGCCCACCCCAGGGTCTCCTCTCTCTCTCTCTCTCTCTCTCTCTCTCTCTCTCTCTCTCTCTCTCTCTCTCTCTCTCTTTATCCTCCTTTCAGGAAAAGCCCAAAGACTCACATTCTCTCTTCATCTCCCCTCATTTTCCTAATCTTTCTCTCTCGTCCTCCCTCTCTTGCTCTCTCTCTCAACCTTGATGTCGTTTCGGTGTATCAGGATAGGCTTGAGGTTGCAGCAGCCATTTTCCGCTGGCAGCATCCTCCCTCCCTCCCTTCCTCCCTCTCTCTCTCTCTCTCTCTCCCTCCCCTCTCTCTTTCTCTCCATCTATTCCCGTTTTTAGTCTGCCTGCCAGTGTGCCAGCACATCGGCGCTAATCATCGGACGTTGTCGCAGTGATATGATGTTCCATCTGGTTTGGAATTAAAACCAGTAGATCCTGTAGAATCTATTGTGGTGAATGAACGCAAAAGGAAACTATCAATGACCTCCGGACCATCCCCTGGATGTGCAGAGCAAACATCCGGGAAAACAATTGGAACAACTGGTAAAATAAAACCAGGAAAGTAGCATATACTGTATATTATTTTCATGACAAACATGATGACATATATTTGTGTTTGTGCATATTTCAAGTTAGCTTTCAGCCTTCTTGCCCCATTCATAAACTAGAAAAGCACTCCGAGCGCAGACCTCCGTCAAGCAGGCAGCTTCAACAGAAACTGTCCCAGCTGCAGACAGTTCAGCACCATGGACAGCAGCAGCAATGCCGCTCTTGTTTGGGGGATGTGGGGGTGTTATCGGTATGCGTGGCAGTGAAGTGTTGGATTTTCAGGGCTAGTTGGTTAACAGGTACGATTCTCCCATGCAGACGAGACCCTCTTTGATGCAATTTTAAAATGCATTTCTGACTCTGCTTTCACAGTGCCACTTTAGCAACTAGCCAGGAACTTTATCAATTATGGCTGAGTATCATCTTTTTAATTTGATCTCAGCTGACAACTTTTTGAACACCTATGACTGCAGAGGCCATAAAATTTGATCAAGACTTCGGCACCATTTCCTGTGGCACATTTGAAAACCAACAGCCTACATTCTTTGCAATAAATACTTTGCTGTTTTTCTTTTCTTTTAAAAAAAAATGTATATGATTTGTTTGCCAGAAAAGTTAGAATATTTTAGATTTTTTTTTTTTTTTTTATTGGCAAATATGGTAAAGATCAACCAGATAACAAACCATCTCGGACAGGAGATGCACTGCTAGTAGGAAACCCTAACAATTTTCAAGGATAATTGTCACAGTTGCTAGGATACAAGAAAAAGGGCAATATATTTCTGTGAGCTTTGGGAAGACAATTCAATTTGTGTACAAAGAATTTGCTTGATTTTGTGGAAATCTTTCCCAACAGTTGTATGAGACAATTAAAGAAAAAGTCATGGAAAAAGTTACAGAGTGTAATTAACTTTTATATTCATTTCGCTTACATAACGTGGTATCAGGTACTTCGGTTACCCAATTTTAAAAATGAAAAGCAGACAGAAAGAAAAATACTAATTTAGGAATACAGGAGGAAAAACATTTCTGAAGGTTTGGGGAACAAATTAAACACTTTTATTGAATGAAATCCTCTTCAGCTGTGAAACTGCTTTTGAGGTGACTGGGTTATTCCAGTGGGCTGAGTGTCTGTACATGGAGTTTGTTCCTCAGAGCAGGTTACACAATCATTTCCAGCTGCCGTGCATATTCGATGACTTGTTGTGCAAGCTCCTTAGAGGGAATGGTTACCTCTTCTGTACGCTGCTGCTGATTTGTGAAGGAGTAGTAGCCGTCTGGGCTCAAACTCCATCCCCTCTGAAATTAAATATGTTTGAAATTAGCTTTTACTTGTCACCTTACCACTCACTCTTTAAAATGACTACTATTAAAATTTTTTCAACTCTTCTCTTTAATTTTCAAGATGTTGAGGATGTTTACTATTTTTCTGGGGTCACTAAAATTGACCAGAGGACAGACTGAGAATAGAACCGTCCACAGAAGGATAATGATAGACTGGAAGTTAAAGTCAGATCTGCCAGACAGGCGAAAAACAGGAAGAAAAGGACAAAGACAGATGAAAATTGGATGTGGCAACCCCAGAAAAAGCAGAAGGGGGAAGTAGTAAAATTGTACTAGTAGTTGTAGAAGACTAAAAATCAAAAAAAGAAATCTGAGATTAAGCTCTGTAGCTTAATTTCATGTACTTCACAACAGGAAATATTGCCTCAGAAATTAAAATGAACATACCTTCTTGGCATACTCAGTCATTTCTTTTTTGGAACTGAAGAAGAGCACACGGGTGGCTTCACTGAACTGGATCTGCTCATATGCTTTCTCTATGCAACCTGCAATCTCATCTCTGAAATTGAAAAGGTCAGAGTTGTGGTTTGATAGATCTTAAAAACATTCACTTCTGACAATTCCACCTGACTTGAATTGTATCAAATATTTCAACAGTAATTTATTACCACAATAATGTGCTGTCGATTTAATACAATAGGTCAATGGACAGTAGATCCTTCGGGAAAATACAATTTTTGTGTTTGGTTGCCTACTCAGCTTTCTATAATGCTTAGGTCTTAGACCTTTCTAACAAAGGTGATATAATGAACAGGTACAACCATTAAATATAATCCCACATAATTCTTACCGAATTGTGTCGAGTAGGATATCTATAAAAAAGGTGTAGCTCTCTGCAGGGATGTTGCCTTTAGCTAGAAAAACCTTGTTGTAACTTCCTTCCATCAGGTACTGAAAAAAATGTCATGATAAAATATAAATTATTTGCAAATTAATCCAACTTCACACTGTATAAAGTAGAGAATTTTTTTAATTCATTCATTCATGTTGAATTAATTAAATTACACCTGTAAATAAGCAATGTAAACAATGCATTATGCATGATATATTACCCATGCAGGGAAAAAAAATGCAACATCAAAGCCCCAAATTTCTATAATCAAAAGTCATCACCTGTTCTAAGGACACTGGATGTCTGATGTAGACGTTGGTCTGAATGTCTCGTGCACTCAACCTCTCAAGTTCTGTGTGAAACTCAGAAACACGGTTTTGGGAAAGCAGGAAGAGCAAATTCAGCCCAAGTAATTGGTGCATGTAGGCAGCTTCTGGCAATTCATCCCTTGTGAGAGCAGAAAACACGTCACATTAGACAAATTACAACATCAGATGATCAAACTATGTATTAAATTTAGAAAGGTGACATTACTTGTAATCAAAGTAATAACACTTGAGCTGAGCCATATATCTCTCAAAGGATGGGATGTCCTTTTTGAGAATACTCCACAACGCTCCAATTTCCAGGACATCACCTAAAACAAACACACAAACACACACACACACACACACACACACACACACACACACACACACACACACACACACCAATATCTTCTTAATATCTCAGACAACTATGTTCATGATCAGTATCAATGCACAAGCTTGAATTGATTTAAAAAAAAACAACAACAACAAACAAAAAAACCCTTACGAGCTAATATAAGCTGTGGCTTGGTGAGCGCAGACCCAGTGGTTGGTAAAAAGTTCAACTCCAGCAATGAAACCTGTAAGAAAATGTTGAAAGGTTTAAGTTTTAAAAGTGCTATTTTCGACACAATTCAGAATATCGTTTATCCAACCATGACGATCTAGAACGATCATATTCACCATCCACAATATTGATTAACTAGCTGTTCGGTTCTAGCAACACTGTGGGTTTTCAGAAAACAAAATAGTGAAGATTACCTTCATATAATTTACACATGGTAAACGAAAATGTGCAACGATAGCTGATGTAAACCTCTGCTTTATCAAAATATGCTTCGGTTAATTGTCCTGCATGTTTCTTACGTTTTGCTCTGTGTTACAGATTTAATGAAGCGATGTTTCTTGAAGTAATTTTTGGTTTAGATGATTACTCATCTACCCATGGTTGATCCTCGATATCTATAGTAACCAACTAAACTTAAATTGTGCATCAAAAGAAGTAAACTGTCTACATTAGGTTGTTAGCCCAAATTAGCACGCTTGCTAACACCTCAAACGCTTTTAAGGGTTTACAGTTCCTTCAGCGAATTTAAAAAGAGCTCAGCCCATATTGCACTGTACCTTAAGCTTGGTCAGAATATCCCCACATTTGTTAAGGTTTGGATTCTTCTTGTTCCATTCTGCTTTCAGTGTTTCATAAAGCCCTGTAGTCTCTTTCAACGCCATGGTGATTCTGCAAAATCTACGACACTAAGCAACATAATACGTTAAAAGACGTAAAGTGTCGTAAAACACGCACATTACCGCGCGCAGTGATGCTGTATTTGATCAAGATGGCGGCGACTAACGCAGATCGTTGGCTGGAAAGCTTACCAAACCATAGCATTTTCAAACAAATACGCGAAAATTTGGATTTGGACCCACGTACAAAGGAAGAAAATGTCACCAGGAGCCTAATATTTTGTATAGGTGGGGACTTTTTCGTTTGGGACAAGACAGATCGCGTTTTTTACACGACCAACTTGCGGCAACTAAATTCAGAAGAAAGCGGAAGCTATCAAAAGTTGCTGTGCATCAACCCTCCTCTTTTTGAGGTCCAGCAGGTGTTGCTAAGCCCATCGCAGCTTCACGTTGCCCTCATAGGGCAGCGAGGGGTGTCGGTGTTGGAACTTCCTCAGCGGTGGGGAAGGCGGTCTGAGTTCGAAGGTGGCAAGCGCGAAATCAACTGCAAAACTACACCGGTGGCGGAGCGCTTCTTCACCAGCTCACCTTCGGTCATCCTGCGACAGGTGACTTGGTACCCCAGTGAAGCCGGCGATCCTCATTTGGTACTTCTCACATCCGACAACAACATCAGATTCTACAGTTTGAAGTCGCCCCAAACACTGTCCAAGGTCCTTTCCTTGACTCAGTCTGAAGATGAAAGCATTGTGCATCCGCAAGCCCGTTCATATGCAGCATCCCTTGGAGAGATAGCTGTCGCGTTCGACTTTGGGCCATTGTCATTATTCCCACGAAAAGTGTCAGGACGCTCAAAGGAACATGTTGTTTATCCTTTATACATCCTCTATGAAAACGGGGAGACATATCTGAGCTACACATCCCAGGAAAACTGTGTGACTGCATCCAAACCCATTGGACCCCTCCCAATGTATCCTGCAGCCGAAGATAATTACGGCTATGATGCTTGTGCCATTCTCTGCTTACCCACCGTGCCGAGTATCTTGGTCATTGCAACAGAAACAGGCACGTTGTATCACTGTGTGGTGTTGGAGTCGGAAGAGGAGGACGAAACAGAATCTGTGGAAAAGTGGATCCGCGGAGCAGAGGCGGTGCCTGCTCTCTACGTCTTTGAGTGTGTGGAGCTTGAGCTAACCCTTAAAGTGGCCGCGGGGGAGGATGAGGATCCTCAAGACCTTGATTTCACCTGCCGAATCAGACTGCACATGGACCCCCTGTGCCCACACAGGTATCACTGCACCCATGAAGCAGGGGTGCACAGTGTGGGGCTCATCTGGGTCAATAGACTGCAGAAGTTCCTCCAGTCAGTGGAGGAAAACAAGGAAAGCCTGCAGGAGCTGGCTGCTGAGAAGCAATGTATTGTCGAGCACATCATTTGCACCAGGCCACTTCCAACCAGTCAGTCATCCCCAGTTCGGGGCTTTTTGATTTTGTCTGATCTTTCCTTGGGTGCTACCATGATTTGTATCACCAGCACTTATGAATGCATGTTGTTGCCTTTGCTGAGCTCCATCCGGCCACCCTCCCCACCTCTGCTCTGTTCCCAACCCGGTCCCAGTTCTGGTAGCTCCCCCCTCCGTGGGTTTGCCGACAATACCTTCGAGCAACACATCCGCAGCATCCTGGCACGCAGCTCCACCAATCCTGTCTTGCTTAAGGCTGCTGACAAACAAACGTCTCCTCCACCGACGGAGTGCCTGCAGCTCCTCAGCAGAGCCACTCAGGTCTTCAGGGAGGAGTACATCCTGAAACAGGACATGGCCCACGAGGAGATGGAAAGAAGAGTGAAACTCCTCAGGGGTCAAAAGAATAAGCAGATGGAAGAGTTGGGCCTGTGCAAAGAGGAGAGGCTTGGTTTAAGAAAGACTGCAGAGATGTTAGCTGACAAGTATGAAGATGCAAAGTACCGCCAGGAAACCATCCTGAACAGAATGAAAAAGGTCTTGGGGAGTCTGCAAAACCAGCTGCCCATTCTGTCACACAGTGAAAAAGACATGAAGAAGGAGCTGCAGGCCATCAACAATCAGCTGAAACACCTGGACAACTGCATCAAACAGGTGAACATGAAGATGGAATACCAGAAGACACAGGTGGACAAAGACGCACCTGCATCCAGGGCAACCTTATTACTGAACGCCCAGCAGAAGACGGTCATTCAGGATGTCCTCAGAGAGCAAGGACAGCAAATTGGTGACACCATGAAGCAGATCAAAGACATCAAAAACAACTTTAACTTCTGAGCTTCTGCTAAAATGATTCAAATGTATCATAATTGAAATCGTGCATCAAATGTTCTTGTGCATATTGCAGTTAAATGCTTTTTTTATTTTTATTTGGAGGGGCCATTTAATCAGATGTTTTTCTCTGTTCACTTCTCACTCATGTCAGCATTGTAGTCAAAGCACAATATCTAGACGGGTTAAAGAAATCTTCTGTATCTTGGTGATATTTTATGTTCACTGGGTTATCAATAAACATCTCATTTACTCTAACTGGCTTTTTTCATTTGTGGATTTGAAGGATTGTTATAAGTATATAAGAATTTTTTTTTAAATGGAAAAAAGAAATCAGATTGAGAAATAATTTAATGTATAACAAAAATTAATCAATAGTATTTAGAAGTTACGTTAAAGTCAAACCTAATTAGGCTTTTTTCTGACTCCAGCCTGCCACCCAGTGGCAAGCGCTATTAGTGCAAGTTGGGTGAAGGTGGCTCATTTTTCTCCATCCACCAGATGTCAGCCGTGTCTTGTTGCCACACTTTCTCCTGTAGTTGAGCCGCTGTGGAGGAATTCCCCCAGCAAACACAGAGTGACGTATATCCCACATCTGGGGATGCCTGATGTTTGGTAGTTAGGATGGTCTGCTGCAGCTGTTTCTTTATCCCCGTGGCATCACTGCAATTGACCAACAAATGGGGGATGAGTCAGAGTAACTGGATCATGAAACAGATGGGCATTGTTTAAAAATGTAGCCTCTTCAATGCTACTGCTAGAAAGTAATATGATCTAAATAATAATAATAATAATAATAATAATAATAATAATAATAATAATAATAATAATAATAATAATAAATATGCTAGTTGTTTTAATTTACAAGTTAACAAACAATCTGCGTGAATTTGACTGTATTTTTTTATACATTGCCTGTCGCTTATTTTGCCTGAAGCAGAAAAGGGAGTGGTGTGCTGCAATTCAATTTAATTTAGTTCAGTTTATTTTATAAAGCACCTTTTACAATAAAAAATGGTCTCTAGGTGTTTTACCTGAACCTGAGCCTGAACCCCCAGGTAAGCAAAGTGGCAAGGAGAAACTTCCTTTTAACAGGAAGAAAACTTGAGCAGGACCAGGCTGCAGGTCTAGCTCAGGAATTCTCCAAATAGGGGATGTGAAGTCTTTCATAAAGGTACAGTGTCTGAAACTTGTGCATAAGCCTGAAGAAACTTAGTGGACCCAAAGAAAGGAGTTATTAATAACTCTTAGGCCAGCCCACCGCATTCTTTATACTTGAGTCAGGGAGTGGAGAGAGGAGCGCTCCGCTGCCTCTGCTTCTCATTTGTGTTTCTTTCCATGGAGGAGTGCAACAGGGAGACCAGGCCACTCCTCTAACTCTGGAGTCCTGCTGTAACCTGGACATTGTTGTGCTGGTAGTTATCGATGAATGATGAACAGGGTGAATGTGCAACTAAAAAGCAAAGCAAATGGTCTTTAATAAGCCACGTTTGTGTGTAAAAGAGTGGGAAAAGGGCTTCAAACCATCAAGGGGGAGGAACCTTGGAAAATAGTGGTGCTGTGACTTGGCAGAGGAGAGCATGAGTCACTGTTTATCTGGTCTGCACATAGAGACCAAGTGAGTTTGTCAAAAAGGAAAAACATTTACACACAGCCAATTAAATGTATGTTTTCTATATTTAATGCAACAGCCTGTGGACATTAGAGATTAAATCTGTATTTTCTACCATAAAAATGATCCGATGAGAAACCAGACACAGTTGTAGAATTTTATTAGGTTATATTAAAGTCATAAAGCTGTGTAACAGTAGTCAGTAATGTATCTTCCACTTTAGCTGTAATGCATTTCCTTTTATAAAATATAGAAAATAAAAATTATAAAAGTGTGTCCTGAAAAGCAAATGCATATTTGGTTTGTGCTATCAGTTTGACTTTAAGTTGCTACATTTGAGCAACAAAAATCTCTCACGGACACGACTAAACGGTGGAAAAATACTGAAAATAACTGCCTCGATAATACAGCTGCTGCAGTCTAGTTGCTGGGGGAATATGGTAATAATCTTCATTCTGCACTGTGTTGCAAAAAAAAAAAAAAAAAAAAAAAAAGCTAAATATTTGATATCGTTCAGCCCAGTAAAACCAAGTAGATGTGTATTAAAGCTAACATTTAAGAGCTGAAGGGAAGAAGCAACCGGAGCAGCGTGACTCTGAGTATAAAGTCTTTCGCAGTGAGCCTGAAAGTTCCACTGTGTATGAGGCTAAAATCAGTGTAAAATACATCTAAATGAGCGCAAATACAAACAGTAGCATAAGCGTGACAGACAAGAGAGGACAGTCTCTGCTGGACTTTGAAACCTGTCTATGCATCAGAACCCTTTTGTCTGCGTTTCGATGGTGGGATCAGACGTGCTGGAAGCTCGGGAGGAAGACCGTGGCCCTCCAGCTTGACCTCGATTAAGTGGCTGGCCAGAGCGAATTCTTCATCATCCAGCATCCCATCGTGGTCCAAATCTGACAGCTTCCAAATGCGGCCCAGCACAGAGTTGGGCAGACGGGAGCTCACCATCCAGTCCTTAGCCTTGGTGCCGCTCAGCTTCCCCTCGTTGGGGGCGAGGTTGTAGAAGATTTCATCATATTTGGGTTTATCTTTGGTCACCACCCAATCTTCCTCCTCCTCACATCCTTCTTCATTCTCGTCAGTGAAGGGGTCGCCTTCACCGAACGGTCCGGCACGGGTCCCCAGGAAGGCCCCGCCCTGCACCCCCAGCTGCTCGCCAGCTTCCAGCTCCTCCTGCCGCAGCAGGGGCATCAGCTTGGCGATGTCACCCGACAGTAACTCATCCAAAGCCGCCATCAGATTAGGCTTCAAAGTTTTGAACTTGGTGAAGTCGTGAACCATCAGTTGCTCCTTAAAAAAGGGGGGAATGTTGCAAATGCAAAAGTTAGCAAACCGAATTCAAAGATACGACTGACGGGCCTGGAAAAATATGAGCAAATATTTAAAGAAAAATTGAAGTGCCTGCAGATGCGCTGAGGAGAGAAAACTGAGACAAACCTGCATCTTAGCGCAGTCTGGGAAGTCTCCAGCAGAAATGTTGTGCTGCAGCTGGATTTTGGAGAAAATAACTGGCAGCTGGTAGATCAGATTCTTCTTTTTATTATCCTTTCTGAAGACAGAGGGCATCTCCTGCTTCAGATAGCTGATGATGTGGGCATGGACCTGGGAGGACAAAGCTTTTCACCAAACAACCAATCGTAAAGGAATCCTTTCAAACAATCCCTGCAACAAACACCACCTACCCTAACCAGGCGTGCACGCTTGACCAGATCATTGAGCTTGCGTAAAGCTGCATTGCGAGGAAGATTTTGAATGTCGGTGAACAAGTCTTCCTCCTCCAGCTCAAACAGTTTACGGTTGTCTGGCACCATCAGAGGCTCAGACCAGAAGGAGCCAATGTAGACGCGCAGAACCTCCGGGGTGCCAAACACTTTCCCCAGGGACCACATGAGCGCACCGTACACTCTCATGAGCTGCTGTGTTCCCACCATGTCTGCTTTGTTCAGCACCACACGCAGCTTATCCTCGTTGCCTTTCAGAGCGCCGATGGCCTCGGAGAACTCGTCTGATATCTCCAGTTTATGTGCGTCGAACAGCAGAATGATACGGTCCACACGCTCCGCAAACCAGCGCAGCACAGCTGGGAAGTCGTAGCCTGGTTAAAACAGGAAAAGGTGGTGAGGTGGTAAAACGCTGCACCCCAGAAGCAGAATATGCACTTCAGGAAAACAAAGGGAGGAGAGCAGCAAAAGTCAGCAGAGACACGACCCCTTCGTTTTTTGGTTTAACTCTGATTTTACGGCAGCTTGATGCTCTCGCCGGGTTCTTGCCCTGCTGCTAACTGTTAATGTGACCATGTAAACTGGTCACAAGTTAGCTCGGCGTGCCAAAGAGATGAGTTTGTGCGTGGTCATTCCCGGGCATGTGACTGCAGGCCTCCTTTGCCCTCTCCTCACCTTTGTCACCTCTCTCTCACCTCGGCTCACTCTCTGCTTAGCACCAGACAAGATTCCTGGTGTGTCAATGATGCTGATGCTCTCCAGGACCTGGTTGGACATCTGGGCACACTGAAACCTGCGTTTGTTTCCATGATTAGTTAGGAATAAAAGTCAGATAAGAGCGTCCAGACACAGTGCCGTTGCAAAAGGAATCAAGTCATGCGAAAAACGTTTAATTCTTATGAAAGAAGTCTGTGTGATGGAAGGAGATTGGCCCTCTCCGCACCCAAACCCCTCCCACTGCAGCCATTGTATGCAAGCAGCGCTCTCATTGCTGCTGGCTTCCTGAAGGAAAATGACCATCACTGCCAGAATTAAACAATGAGGGCTGCTAACGATGTGTGCCTTAGAACAACAGAGCCACTTCCTGTGGCGTATGAGCTTAACGAGCCCAACGGTTCCCAGGACAGGAAGCATAAGCATTCGGACAGACGTAAGTGCGCTCACAAACAAGCCCTGTAGAGGGATGGGGGCACAGCATGTTGCATAAACATGTTTCTACCACGTTGCTATAAAAAAGTGTGACTTTTCCATGGCTTACGTCTGATCTGACAACCCCGTCTGGAAACAGAATGTAAGAAAGAACCTCTGTGTTAAACTTTCCCTCTCCAGGTTCAGTAAGTCCCACAAAATCTGACGCCTTGTATTTGCCTTTGCCCCACGAGGCCGCGGACCCCTCTAACCTCGCCTTTGAATCTGCGTAGTTTGCAGTTCCTGTCTGAGCTCACTGGCTTTCATTACCCTCTCTTGTGATATCGCTTCCTTTCTCTGTTATTCCACAAATAAGGCAAGTGCCTCCTGGCTCTGAAATTTGGCACAAGGACTTGAAATTCCAGAGAACTTTGTGTTATCTCTCCTTCCCTGCTCCCTCTCTCTCTCTCTCTCTCGCTCTGTGAAATCGCTACACAGAACGCTGTGAATTAGAACCATGCTCTCACCTATTGAGGAAGGTGTTTCCAAAAGGGTTGAGTTTGCGGAAGGGCTTGTTGGGGTCAACAATTAGAGCATTCCCGGGAATCACACTTTCCACATCCCCGTGCATGATGGCAGTAAAGCAGTCAGTGGTGGGTTCAGGTCCCACCCTGCTCCCGGGAATATCCTGCTCCAGTAGATACCTGTCACATACGCAAGAGTTCGTTTCTGTTTTCTTTCTGCAGCAAATGAAACTTGAGATGTGGATTTAAAGTCTTACTTGATGAACGTGGTCTTTCCAGTGGAGTATTGTCCCACTACTAACACCATTGGCTTATTATCAAAGTCTGCATCCTCCAGACTGGCAGAGTGGAAGTCATGGAAGCCGTAATACTGCTCCAGGGGCAGCAGCTTCTTTCGATACAAGGACTTGAGGCCTTCGGTCACGGTGCGGATCACCTCAGGCGCCTTTTTCACGTTTTTCCGCCCCCAGCGTGACATGACGACAGTTGTGAGATAATCAGGCCCCCTCTTTGAAAAACGTGTGGTTTTTTTTGTTTTGTTTGGATCTTCTTTCCCGTCACTGGACCTTGGAAAAACCTTCTGGGGTTTCCTGTATTTATGTGACCGTTGTTCACTTGTCCTTGAGACCTCCTCTGCACATGCCAAAAGGGATGATCAGGCTGAGGTTTTCTTTGAAGTCTGGATCCTCACCTTCAGAAGCGGTTGCCAAACCGATAACCTTTAACCTCCTAACGTGTTGAGGGGACAGACAGAAATGAACGAGATGCAATAAAAACAGAGGGATGTGATGACAAACGCAGTAAATGTGGTGAAAAGTATAGTCCAGGCTACACTGAGGATGTGGCATACGTAACCCTGCAGCTCTGTCAAGCTTTGTCAGTGCATGCCTGGAAAAAGTTAGCGTTCACTCTGGAAAACTCAAAACCCAGCCCTGTGGCAGGATTTGCACAGGCACAGCTCATCTTTCCAGTTCAATAAGTGAGACATTCTTTTCATCCCCCATAGTTACTTTGGTTGAAAGTGAAATACATGCATGCTAACTTGCTCATGAGAAAAAGAAACTTCCATTACAAATATAATTCCTGCATTGGAGAGAGAGCTACTTAAACTCAGAAAGATGAGGATGAAAAGAGTTGAATTCTGAGCAGATGTATCAGTAGGGTGTTTCTGGTGAGGTTCTCTCTACTGCACTAAATTTAATTTAAATCCATAAAAAAAGAAGAAATCTGCCAGGAGGAAATTAGACGGCCCAGGCCAAACACATCATAAGACCAGACTGCAAAGAGCTCTTGTGAAAATGGTGGAACACTAAAGATCAACAGAGAGAAATCAGATGATTTGACTGCCGTTACACAGTACAGCATTGTGTCAGTGCAGCTGGCTGAGGAAAAACTCTTTTTATGTGCGGTAAACACTCTGCAGCGAACTTTTAACGTTTTAACAATGTGGAAAATCCCCAGTGTTTCTCCCCCAATTGCAGCAAATTTTCAAAGTGGTTCTGTAAATGTATTAATTCATGTAAAAGAGATTAGTCTGGTAACATCAAGTGGCAGCTACTGGTTTATTACAATCTAGCTACACAAATAAAGGGTAATATAAACTGAAATCTTTTTTCTAAAAAGTCTTTTAAAAAACATTACTTACCGACTCTTTGCGGCGAGAAGCACGGCGGATTTCTTCAAACACCTTGATCACTCCCTCTCTCCAGTCTTGCCCTCAGGATCTTGGAAAATATTTTGAGTTGAGAGGACAAAAACAGTCAGTCTGTGCAGGAGCTGCTGCTACATGCATGGGTGTACCCCTGACAGCAAATAGGAAGGCTGAGTGGAGAGCAGTTGGATTACAGGAGAGCGTTCTTTCCTGGAGTCTAGTGCTTTTCAGATGAGCCTCTGATCAGGAAACTATCCTTACTCTGTTTGCAGAATGAGCATGAGGCAAAAAAAAAAAAAAAAAAAGAACCACGCAGAGCACACTTGACAAGGTTTTCTCACCGGTTGCTGTCCTCTCTGAGCTCTTCTTGTCTTCCAGGGATGCTTGGCAACACTAAGACCCTGCTCAGGACAGGGATGATCTGCATTCGGTCAGAGGGCGTGGATGTGGGGAGGGGGCGGCTTCTGATTAAATAATTCGGCTGGATCCATTTGCAAAGACAACTTCAGTCTTCAAATGCCACACCCCATAGCCTGACTGCCACGACTGGCATCTCCTGCCTGTTCTTCTCTTTTCTGATGATTCGGCTGTAATACATCATTAAAAAGTTCCCCTCATCAGCCTAAATGCTTTTGCTCTTCCCAAACTCTGACTCTTCCAGGGAAGGGAACACAGTGCAGAACTATTTTCCACTTCCAGGCACCATCTGCTGGCTGTCCAAACACACCCCACCGTTCCCTTGTTACATCCAGGACGTCCTCTTCAAAAGTGCAGCAAATGAAGTCCCTGAATGCACCACAAAGACCAATAAACATGCAGTGTTTCATAAAAGAAGCAAGGTTTAATTTACAGTTTTACTAAATGTACATTTTTTTTAAAAAGTGTCATTATACACAATAAATACAATACAAAATTAATCTGTAATACTATACTTCAAATTCTCTTACGATCTTTTTGTACATTGTTCCTTTTCTATTTTACTGCTTGTGCTGTGTTTGTGTTTGAATTGCCCACCAGGATTTAAAAACACAATAAACGCACAGGAGGCAGGGATACAGAGGCAAAAAAGTTGAACCCAACAGCCTGAGAACACAGAAAATGAACAGTTATAACTGGACTGCCACCTGCTGACTGAAATGCATAAAGTCTGCCTAAACTGGCTTCATAGAGGACAATTGTTTGCTTTCATAGTTTCAGGGTTCTTGATTTTTGACAACCTCAAACACAGAGGATAGATGAGAATCAATTTCCTTAAATTTCTTTGACATTTTAAAGTCAATTTCAAAGGAAAACAACTCTCAAGATAGCTCAACGTGGTGATTCAGATTAGGGAAGAATTTAAATAAAGAATTTAAAGCCTGATGCAAAGTTTTATGTTGGTGATGATATCTTGAATAAGACATTCAAATGTTGCCAGTGGATATCATGATGTTTTACAGTATAAACGTGGTGCTTCTCATGTGAAGGTCCCCCAGATAAAGATGACCTTTGAACTGCATGAAAGAGCTGCCTAATGCTCACTGTGACGTAACTAAACAGGGACAGAAACTTTCGTGAAAGGCCTCTGTGGAGACAGGTGCTCAGGTCACATGACAGAAAAAAAAAAGGTGAATATCAAATTACAAACAAGGTATCCAAAAGTGAACAAAAAAGTGGACATCATTTTCTGACATTTCATTCTGACATGTGCCTGGCTGGCTTATCTTCATGCCTCCATCTTAAAGACGTTTCACCACTGAACACCCCAAGCTGTAAATTACTGACAAGAATGTTCAGACAATTCAAATTGACAAACAAAGCCAACGCAGTCAGGCAGAGTCGTATCGTCGTCCCGTTTTCACAGTGTCCCCAATGCCCTGCCTCCATTTCTGTCTCTTATCTGGGAGAAGGGGCTGTTATCTGCTTTGAGTTTGGGGCACCAGGCTGCCGTTGTGGCCGCGGCCACCAACCTGAGGGTGCTGGGCCAAGGAGGACGACGCAGATGAGGGAAGAATCGAAGATCTGTGGGATGAGGCTGCAGTACTTCCAGGGCGCTGGCTTTGGTGTTGGTGGGACCTGCTACTACCCCCTTTTAAGTGATGTTCACGGGCGGCGGGCTCTTGCTGCAGGTTTAGGATGCTGTCGATGGCACACTGCAGGTGTTGGTTCAGAGAGTCATCTGGAGGACTGCCGCTGGAAAAGCTAGCGTTATCCATATCGGGGGAGTCTGACTTGCAGCGTTTGGCAGGAAGCAAAGAGTCTCGCACAAAGGAGGGCTCCGGAGAAGGCGGCCCGGGGGCATGTTGGTCCATTCTAAATGTCCCACCTGCCCTGTGTGTATTTTTTGCACTTGCCTGCTTGTATTTACTAACATCTATTTCCAGGTCTGGCGGTTCCTCCATTCTGTCCTTGGCCCCTTCTCTACTCAGGAGCTGTGGGAGATGATGCTGTGTTGTTTTCATACCACAGCCAAACACCTCATCCATTTCGTCGAGCTTATTCATGGCGCTCCCTAAGCGGCTCATTTCGTGGCTCGACTCCTTGTGGGTACAGTCCCTGCCTCTCTTTTCCACCTTCACACTTGCTATCACTGTCCGTTCTGAAGGAGGAGACGAGGCCTCGTGTCTTGTGGGCGACAGAGTAGTTCTGGGGTACAAGAAGCTCTCCTCTCCTCCACCTGGGACACCGGGTCTGACGCGGGGACTAACGTTTTCTCGATAGGTTTTCCGAAGCGGGAGACGACAAGTTTTCTGTGAGGGAGTGGTACTGGAGGCAGAGTTTTGTTTGACCCCACCCACCTCATCATGATCCAATGTCCCATTCATTTGAGTGGTGGATGATGAGGACGAGGTGGTAGTGGTGGTGGTGGTGGTGGTGGAGGAGGACATTGGCCAACTATGAGAGGTAGCAGAAGATGGAGCACCACCGTGGGGAACATTGCCTCTCGCAGCTGGATTACACTGAGTGGTTACCATGGTGACTGATGAGGCAGAAGAAGCCGTACATACAGGGGACTGAGTTCTGATGACTACGGAGGGAGAGGATACGCGATGGGATTCTGGGTGTGGTGTGGCAATTTCAAACTGAGTCTGGGACATGGCCTGGCTGCTCTGCAGAGGTTGCGGCGTATGTACTGGGTCTAAGGCAGTGTTATGTACTACTTTGCTGAACCCCGTTTGATCCTGTTTGATCTTGAGTTTCAAGCCAATTCGCCTGCGAGCTTCGTAGGTCTTGATAGGTGGTTTGCTGGTTCTCTGTGGCAGAGCATCGTCATCATCAGCCACTCGAGAGTTGAAAGAAGAAGAGGATGTTGAGGATGACTGACTGAGGGAGGAGCTCTGATTAGATGGTTCTGGCCTGGTTGCAACAGTTGCAGGTGGAGGACAGCTGCTGGACCAGGACACAGAGGCGCCACCTCCGCCTTGCTTTATAACTAGTTTGGTAGGTGGAAAAGGGTTAGGACAAGGAGCAGAAGTGGATGCTGGAGGTGGAGCTGGGGTGGGACCCGGCGGATGATTTGGGGTGTTGTTTGGATGTGGTCCCAGGGCAGGTGCGGGAGCAGATACAGGTACTGGAGTAGGTGCTGGAACTGGAACCGAAGCAGATGCAGGCGCAGGTGCAGGAGCAGGAGCAGGAGGAGGAGGAGCAGGAGCAGGAACCGTAGCACCCACACTTCCACTCACTGCTGGTTCAGTAGAAGTTTTCTGATGGGATGCGACTACACTCTCGTACATGCGTACGTTTGCCACAAACTCCTCTGTAATGACATTAGCAGGATTATTTATAACTAACTTAGCCATGTTAACTGAAGACAACCACAAAACCATGTAAAGCCTCAAACACAAAGCCTACCTGGTCTCTCCTTGGCCAAGATTTTGTCTTGACTCAGAGCAATCTTTTCTTCCTGAATGAACATCCGATCTATCATCACCATCTCTGCAGAGGGGCCAAGTCTCTGCTCGGGTACGAAACACCAAATCCCTCAGTTCAAAATCAATCCGAGACAAATAGTCAAGAACAACAGTGAGGTACTTTGAGCGTTAACACTTACTTTGGACTCAGCAAAAAGCAGGTAGCGATATTTATCCAGCATGGCCTGGGTCCTTTTGAGTAGCTGACAGGAGACCCTCTCAAATTCATCATCCACTGCGTATAAGTAGAAAGTTTATGAATGTGAAAATGTTTAAAGGGCACTAAAGCGCAGTTTGATTGTCGAGTTTACCTCTTTGATAGTCTTGAGGAGAGTTGGCAGTTCCCTGGTAAAGATGGTAAGGCAGCAGTCTATGTAATGTGTCCTCAAAAGAATGAAAAGGAGCACTGTAGTTGGGGTGTAGCACAGAACCCTGCTGTTTCCTCAGCTGTTCTAGCATCCTGTAGCATTGAACAATGCAAAATTAAACACTGAATCATAAATAAAAAGGTAAAATAAGCCGTTACACTGTATTGCAGGCAAGACAAACCTGGCTTCTTTGCTGGGCTCTGCACAAAAAGGCATCTTGATAGTTGTCTGTAACATAAACAAATTCCTTCAGATGCTTTCCAAAGGATTAGGAGCTATTTAACATCTAGTGAAATTTACCTGAGTTTGTAACGTGGGTTGAGCCTGTGGAGCAGAAATCTGAGCTAGATTTGCTCCCAATACCTGTATTTGCACCGCACCTTTCCCTATAGCCAGACCTCCAACTGAGCTGATCACTCCTGGCTTTGGCTGAACCTGTGAAAATCCGACAATCAGCAAAAAAAAGACATTCATGCATCATAATATTAATACTTCTGATATTTATCGTGGGGGTGGGGTGGGGGGTGGGGGTTGTGGCAGTAATCACCTGTGTAGGCTGTGTAAGGCTTACAGAAGTGACAGTTTGATTCACAATTGCTCCAGCTGACCCTTGGGCTCCTGAGAATACTTGCAAATCATTTGATGCTGAAAAAGACAACAGATCATCACATCAGACAGGAAATGATGGGTCTAGGGATGGAGAAATGGCAGGTTGGTTTTGCCATTTGCATCTTTACAGTAATAACCAACCTGTAGCAGGAGTTTTCACAAGTACTGATGTAGGCTGCAACACCGCGGGAAGCTGGGTGGGAGTACCAGTGCTTTCTGATGATGCAATCACCACTTTATCAGCAGGCACATCTTGCTGAGAGCTGAACTGACTGGTGGCCTGAGGCTGAGCAGGCTGCTTGGCCTGCAGCAGGATGCTTTGCTGGACCTTAAAACACATCAACTGTCTTAGACATACTGCAAAGACTAAGAAAATACTGTTTCCCAGTTGGGTTTGGGAGACATATTTGGTACGCGAACTAAGAATGCTATTTCATAGTGTAGAAATACATTTGTGGTGAGTAGGTACCTGGTGCAGTTTTTCCAGCAGCTGTTTCTGTTGTGGTGAAGGCTGTGTGATGCCAGACAAGGTTTGAATTTGTGCACCTACTAATTGCAGGTGCTGCTGCTGCTCCGTTGTCAAGCCCTGGATGGGAATTTGGGTTTTGACGACAGCAGTAGAAGTGCTCACAGGAGGAACCGTAAATTGGTGCTGTGCAGCAGATGCTGCAGGAGGCTTGGGTGACTGAGATAAAGGAGGCATTTCTTGCTGAAAAGGGGCAGGCTGAGAAGGTGGCCTTGGCTGAGGCTGAACTTGAATGTGTGCTTGTTGTGGCTGAGTCTGCTGTGGCTGACTTTGTGAAGCCGTTTGAGGAGGGTCTGCTATCTGATTATGGATAATAAAAAGCGGAGGGTGAGATGAAGGCGTGCCTGAGCGGGAGGGTGTTTGAGACTGCGGCTGAGAAGAAGAAAGTGGCTGCTGTTGTTGGTGTGGTGACTGGATCTGCTGGCTCAGTGTGACAGGAGACTGGGAAGGCTGGGGACTGTCTGCCACTGGGGGTGCTGGGGTATGAGTGGTCAAAGCTGGAGAGGGTGACATGCTCTGGATCTTGATTGGCTGTTTATGACCAGTAGAGGGCACCTGAAGAAGCAGAATCACAGTATATCGCTATGGTTATAAGACTTATAGAATTATATTTATATACATAGAAATAGAAAATATTAACACCCATTCAGAAAATTCTGCAAGCGGCAGTTTAAACAAGAATCAATGTGACTGTAGCACAATGCTAATGCCAGAAGCCTATTCTAGTTGTGAAAACAAATCATTTTAAAGTATCAAAGATTAAGTATGTTTAAGGTGATCAAAGGTTGCATGTTCAAAATTTAAACTAGATCATCTAAATACAAACAATATAAGATAGATGATTATCACACAATTCCAATGAAAGCAAAGACACAAGGAAAGATATGGAATCATCCAACCCAAAATACAATTACAGCATATAGTTAAAACATCGAGCAAAACAGTGAGAAACGTTGAGATCTATTTGACATAGAATCCTCTGATTTATTTTTCATGATTTTGGTAAAGAGTAGACACAAAGTTAGAAAGGTCAAAGACATAAAGTTAGAAAAAGCAAGAAGTGGAAATCTGGGCACGAAACCTTAGGCCTGTGATGGTGAATTAAAGGGTGATTTGAAGCCTCTGGGGACTGGGGTGAGGGGAGTGTGTAATCATGATTTTGTGGGGTTGATATTGTGAATTTGGTCAGGGGACAAGTGCTGTAAGCACATAAGAATAAAGATAAAGTGCAAGTTTGAGAGGAGTGAGTTGACTGATCATTGGTCAATAATGCAGAAGATGAAAGTGAGTCTGTCGACTCAAACATGGTGAGTGAGGTGATGCATTCGACTGAGTGGGTGTTAGCAAAGTAGTGAAGCGCGTTTGGCAGCTCCAGTATCAACCACAGGCATGGTCTTTAATATTGTGGAGTAAAATTAAATATGAGAATGCATGGAAAACAAACACACACACACACACACACACACACACACACACACAAACAATTTGCAGCGCACACAAAGTGAGTTCTAGTTCAACACTTAGACTAAAAACTTGGTCCTGATTGCCCAAATAATGTATTGCAGACATGCAATCACTGTTAAAATATAATTATATTATACAAACTACAAACAACTGGAATGATCATGCATTTGATTAATGAAAGACACAGAACTGCAAGCAAATTATTACATTTCCAGCTTAAACAGAGTAACTGTGAGAGGCAGAGAAAGGATGATAATGCAGAAGAGATGTGCAGGGGAAAGGTCAGATTCTCTTAAAAAAAAAAAAAAAAAAGTGGCAGCAGCAGCAACAAGTGGGTGGGGATCGACATAAAGGGGCATTTCTACCTGATTTACCACTGCTGTCATGTGGGAAGGGCCTGGGGAAGGGCTGCTGCTCTGACCCACCCAGGAGTCAGTTAATTGACTGTCATGGCCAGGGGCCGGAGCAGTGATGCTGTTGCTGCTGACGATTACAGATGCTGGTATGCCCACAGAGGGGGTGGACTCATTCTCTGTTTGGTGGTGCTGCTCCTAACAGGAGTTTATTTACCATTTCGGGATAAGGAGGGGAAGGAGGAAGGAGAATGGAGGGAAGGAGGGAGTAAAATATTAAACCATAGAGATCAGACCAAGACGTCAGTCCATGCATGTTATTCATATTTTAGAAAATGTAAACTTTACACAATCAAAGAAGTGGAAAGAGTGGAAGACTGACCTGCTGCAGAAACATCTGCAGAGACTCTTGACTCAGGATCATACTGGAGCCCTGGTTGGTGAAGAGTAACCTTCCTGGACTCTGCTGGGCCTGAGGGGGGACCAGCCCCACTGCCGTGACAGAGGTGGACACAGACATGGACGGAGAAGACGAGGGTACTGACGCGGTCGTGGACACAGAGGAAGGCGGTTGCATGGCGAGGATAGAGGACTGTGGTACATGCTGTGGAGTAGGATGGGCAGCTTGATCTGTGGAGCTTCCCAGCACAGTGACACCCTCTCCCGACTGGCTCTGAGCCATCGTCACTGCTCCCGTGCTGCTATTACTGCTGTTGCTGGGGACTCCACCTGGTTGGGGTTGTAGGGCTGGCTGAAGACTGACTGCAGGGCTCAGCCCCTCCACCTGACTAAGCATAGTCAGGGAGTTTTGGATTGGCATTCCCTGTATGACTGTCTGTGCAGGACCCGATACTGTATGTGTTTGTGTCTGGCTTTGATTCTGGGCCAGGGAGACGGGCATTTGGAAAAGGGTGGGTGTGCCCATTTGCCCAGGCTGGAGCTGAATGGGTCCAGAGAGGATGTGGGCAGCACCGGGGTGGCCCTGTGAAGTCAACACTTGTCCCAAATTAATATTCTGGTTTGCAGTTAAAATCTGATTTGCAATGAGCTGCCCGCCAGGAACCTGACTTATGATGTGACCCCCTGGGTGCTGGGTCAGGATCTGTCCACCTGCCTGTAACTGTGGCAGAAGAAACTGGTGATTCTGTCCTTGTAGAACTGTCTGAGAAGGAATGACGATGCTGCCTGTTTGGTTTAACAAGTGTACACTGAGCGGCTTGCCAGATGGTTGTGCTGCTTGTTGTTTAAACAGGGCTTGCTGGAACTGAGGCCCTTGTGTCGTGGCTTGAGTACTCAAGACAACGTTGGAGCCCGGCTTTCCCGTCAAAAAGGCTACATTTTGAGCAGTGGAAACTGGAATTTGCTGCAGCCCTAGTGCCTTGTGGGCATCGTTTTGCAAGGGCTGGGATGCCGGCTGAGGCGGCTGCTGCTGTGGTTTGAAGAGTTTCGGTTGGATGGCTCCCCCCTGAGGAGGTTTAGGTTGAATTGGTGTTGGTGTGCGTTGAATGATAACATTTTGCATTATTTGGCCTTGAGTCTGTGTCTGGGGTCCAATTCCAGAACTTAGCGGGGTACTACCAAAACCCACAATTCCAGTAGGAGCACTCGTTGTATTGCTGCTGTTTGTGCTGCTGACACAAACAGCTGGTCCATTTAAAGCTGGAGATCCCAAAGTGGCTTTATTACCTTGTATCAAAAGTCCACCCCCTGAGCTTCCAAGCCCTGGCTGAGAACCAGCAGCCGATACCTCTGGCCCACTCTGGTGCAGCTGGTAACCACCCATAGCTTTGGCCAAGATCGGCTGTCCGGACTGACTGATAGTCATGACTGTAGGTTGACCTACAACCTGAATCTGTCCAATACCTAAATGTCCAGACTGACTCCCGTTCGGCAGAGCTTGAAGGTTCGAGATGGGTTGAAGGGTGACATTTCCCAGGCCAACGGGCTGCATAAACGGCTGAACACTGATGGCCTTGTTCATGACCTGGGGCTGAAGTTGAAGGCCCTGCTGAGCAAGCACTGATCCCAGCATATCAGCAGTAGCATTGGGAGGAGTGGCAGTGGCACTTGGGGTAGATCCTGGGAAAATTGCTGTTGCTCCTGCAACACCAACACCTATACCTACACCAACAGCAGTGCTTTCTGCCCCAGAGAGACTGGCATCAGGCAGTGTCTGAACGACTTGTGTAAGACCTGGAATTCCAAAGGAGCCCAGGTCCAATTCAGCCTCAGCTTCCTGGAGGCTTTGCTCTGTGATGTTGGCTTCGGCCAGACTTTGCTGCAAGATGTCACATGGCTCATGATTTGTCCCAATGCCATTGCTCCCACCTTCACCACCTGGGGATCCTCCAAGTATGTCTTCATCTTCCAGAAAGTCCAGATCAACACTGACCCTAGGCAAGCCTGATGGCTCGTTTGCTGACAGCTGGACCGCAGGCTGGACCTCTGGAACATGGCCCTTTAAGAAAAGGTTGAAAGTAAAGGAAAGTAAAATTCTGTGCAGTAAATAGTAAACAGCGGTGTCATGACCACAAAGCGTGACCCTGTGAAATGCAGACACAAAACCACATCAACACAGCAAATCAAAGCTTATAGAGGGGTCATAATGTTAGTGAGAAAAGGGGTTATTTAAAGATGCATGCTACACAGGTGCATAGAAAACAGAGGGAAAAGATTTGGGGGATTTCACTCACCCCAGTGGTAGAGAAGAATGAGCTGGAGGGATCACTCGAACCATCCAAAAGGTCGTCAGTGTCCAACTACAGACATACCCACCCAGGATAGGACAGACAGAAATCAAAATCACCCAAACAAGCAGGGAAAAGCCACCAGGACAGAGAGACATGGAACCCATCAAAGAGAAGAGCAGGGCAAGGAAAGGAAAGGACAGAATACAGTCCATAGAAATGAGATTGCAGAAACCAGTGCTAAACAAGCAACAGAATAGCACAGGGTGGGGAATTGTTAGTATTAGCATTTATAGTCTCAGCTTAATAATAAAGAGAAAGTAAACTGCAGCCAAAAAACCAAATAATATTGGAACCAAAGAAGTTGCAAAATCAAACATTTAAATAAATTAAACAAACAAGTGACCCGTGCCTTCGATTGCAATCAAATGTGATGTAAATGTGCCTTAAAGTTTCAATTCTCAACTTTTATCCCCCTCTTCTCACAATAAGGACGTTTGACATTCTTGACGTATAAAGCACTAAGTTCAGAAACATGAGAACATTCTCCTTCATTCTGCAGCCTAAACTGAGGCAATCTCTCCAATATAGGTGTCCCACTTCACTTTGCAATACCCAAGTTATTTTCAGATAATACTAGAAACTCACATAATGTGGGAACTCAAAAATGTAAGGCATAAATTCCACTGGCATGAAAAGGTTTGAGTTTAATATGTCCATTACTACATGGGACAGCAACAGTGTAACAAGAGCACAATTTAGGCTCACAATGAGGCATGTAAACCTATTTATACTTTTGCTTCTCGTACTCACATGGGTCTCAGATCCATGAAGAAAGTCATTAAGAGCTTCTGGGTCACTGCAGGAGAAAGCAATATTGATTTAGTACTAAAGATGATGACAAAATAATGTTGTATGGAAAATCCATCCTGTCTGAAATCTGTCAGTGATAACTTACCAAATTACATCTAGAAGGCACCTGCCATCTTCATCATCCATGACAACTATCAAAAACAGAAAGGATGCCATGTCATTAATGTATTCTATAGATAATACATATTCTATTCTACTATTCTAAAAATGTTTAAACTCTATATTTACCATATATTTGTTAAGATCTACATTACTTTCACTGTCATATTTTTACAGTGTGAATTTTGATTTTATATTATAAGTAACTGTCCCCCCATTTCATCTTGCAAAAATGTATTTTCTGAAAGATGTTTTTATCTTATTGCTCTGTCACCTTTTCCTAAATATTATTTAAACCGAAAAAAATATGTGAAGCATCATAAACTATATGGTTTTCAAATGATAAAATAGACAAAAATAACCTTAAATTTCTACAGGTATTATTTTCACAGTCTACTTTACAACTTAACACTTTAATAGTATTGAGTTGCTAGTGTACAATGACGAGTGATACTTAGACAGCAGCAGCAGCAACAACAACAACAACAACAACAACAACAACAACAACAACAACAACAACAGCAACAACAGCAACAACAACAAAACCTCTGCTAATTTCATTTGTCTCTGTGACAAATTTTGATCAGTTTCCATTCACAGTTTATGTTCGTAGTCAGCATAATGAGTTATGATTCAAAACGATACAGCTTATTGCTTTTGGACTTCCGGGAAACCACAGTATTAAAACAAAACAAACGAAAAACGGAAAACAACAGATCAAGGTTGAGGACTTCAATAGACACCGGGGAATGTGTAACTTCTTTAACGATAATCAGCATTAAATACAACGCCACCCACTTATAACACGATATACCTTTGGACATAAAACCAAACTATTCTAACGAAATGTTATGTTTTCTGCACATCGCTAACGTTGGATGGCAACAGACAACAAACTGGAAAAAGCGCGCTTTTCGCGCAGCATAGAAAGAATCCGCTGCAAGCTTGTTGCTGAATGCAAGTCTATGCGGAGTGCATCCCTAACTACACAAACGCAACAATCTCCGCTGGGATGTCCAGAAGTGACTATGAGAAGGAATATCATTTACCACCCTAAACGGACTAGGGATAATAGACACTGCTCAGAGATTGCAACGGCAGTACGCAGGATATGAATGGAGACCCTGCAGGCGGCTTGCAACATGCTAGCTGCTGTTTTCAAAGAGGTTTGCATGGATATTAGATGGATGCCTTACAATACATCATGTATAACAGTTTTGTTATTGACTTACGGTTCTGGTGTGACAAAACGTTTCTGTTCAAACCATAGTTTGACCTCCCCTTTAAGATTTTTTGAACAACTGGGTTAGATTTCGTTACCCTATCTTGCTAGCCTGCTTAGCCAACCAGCTATCAACAAGACGTATAGCTAGCTTGAGCATTTGACATTCAAAACAAACCACTCTGTGCCAAAATTTTAACAAACAAACGGTACACTGGCAGCTAAATTCAGCCAAGACAGTGTGGTGAATTCTGTTTAGATATGTAAACGCGACTGCGTAGCGAGCTATCTATTTCTTCTTGCAAGCAAAATATGAGTTAATGTTGGAATACTCTTGGATAAGGGGGGTATGCTTGGGAATTCGTTGGAAAATGACTATGTTTGCCAAGTCACACAGTAATGGGGCGTTTCGATTGCAGTAGCTGTGCATTTCGTGGGTTCACTGCAGTACGCGGATATTGCAGCTTTTGCGCAGTTATTCGGATTTATAGAGAAATTGCTACATCGTAACAAACTCACCCGAGATGATAGAGGTGCAGGCAGCGCGGGGTCTCCAGGACAGCCTCGCACGGGCTGCTGTACAGGACCCAACTACAGACAGGAAACAGGGGACTTTATTTTTGCCTGAGTGAAATCAGTGTGTTATCGACAAAAACAGTCTATCTTTTCTGGCCAAAAGTGTTAAAAGACTTTTTTTTTTTTTTTTTTTAACACAAATTGTTTGTAAACAAGTATGGGGATTTTATTGTATTGCCTGGTATCGAAAGAAATGGTCTTTAAAATACAACCGAATTTTAAAAACTATGCCAGTCAGCTGCAATCTACAATAAATGATGATCAAATAAAGGATAACGTCATGTTTACATTTTTTGTTGTCAACGCACATCGATTAATGGATAAGACAACTAAATTTTAATTTCAGTAACGATGATGTAATCTTGCTGGTAACTATTTTGAATTCATTTTAAATCCCCCCCAGTTTCGTTTTCATCTTGCTGTCTTCAACATGTTTGTTGTATTTTGCCGACTATGCACTTGTGCAAGGGAAACATTATTTGTACGAGCAACATTGAATGCAGCATCGTTTTCATTGCTCCAGTCACATGACACGGGTTATGACGATTACTTTGCTGCTGCTGATGTGACACGGCTAGCCAAACCTTTCGCTGTTAGCCTAACTTAGCAAGTTTGTTGACTTTCGCAGTTCTTCATTCTGTAGAGAAATCTCCACAGAGCAAACGAAATGGACAATAGTGGAAAGGAAAAAGAGGCAATGGCTTTAATTGCTGAGGCAGAAAAGAAAATGAAATCGTCACAGTCGTTTTTTGGATCACTGTTTGGGTGAGTATGTCATGTAGTTACTGTTTAGCTGGTCAAGCTAAGGGCTAACCAGGCGGCCCGAACACAGATCAAGAGAGGTTAAAAACATTCCCACTCCGACTGAACTGGGTTGCTTGTGTCGAACCATTCAGCATTACATTATAATGTGTTCTGTGACTGTGGCAGACTGTCACTTAGCTGCAGGTTAGTTGTGTTGCCATGTATTGGCTCTGGATAGCGTCTGAACACCTTGGCGAATTTAAACACATAAAAAATCTATGTAGACTGAACATATTACACAATATGTATTCATCTATTGGATTACTTGATGATTCAGGCTTATTTCGCAATTCATGATACATTTAATGAATTACTGTCATGGTGTGCGAAAGTGAATAATGAGCTACATTGTTGTTGCTATAGCGCCATCCTGTGGTTCAAGAGTATATCCATCCAAGGTTTTGTTGGTGATGTAAATCGGAAACTATTCGTAGTAATTAAAATGTTCACGTTGTTGTATTTGTTATTGTACTTGTTGAAATTAAATTCCTCTTCTACAGGGGATCTTCAAAGATGGAAGAGGCCTGCGACATGTATGTGAGGGCAGCCAACATGTATAAAATGGCCAAAAATTGGTGTGGTAAGAATAATATTCTTGCTCTGAATTAGCATATGCGATAATCTATTCGCAGCTCTCTAAAAATGAAAATTTGTTTTCCAGCTGCGGGAAATGCATTTACTCAAGCTGCACGCCTTCACCTTCAGATGCAGAGCAAACATGATGCCGCTACTAACTTTATAGATGCTGGAAATGCCTTCAAAAAAGCAGATCCACAAGGTAATGCCTACTACTCACCATTCTGAAGTTATAGCTCATGTGTTGTAAATATTTTATCTAAATATACTTTTTTTTTTTTTTCTCAATCAACAGAGGCTATAAACTGCCTAAACAGAGCTATTGAGATATACACTGATATGGTGAGTCTAGCAGTTAGACTGGCTGCAGAGCCTTTTTAGGTTTACATATATGTTTACAAAATATCTTTTCTTAACTTTAATGTTTTTTGGTTGTAGGGACGCTTCACCATCGCAGCCAAACATCATATGAGCATCGCAGAAATATATGAGACAGAGCTGGTGGACATTGATAAGGTCTGTCCAATTCTGTCACTAATTCTCACTAAAGGAAAACACTGTTCATGCGCCGTAATATTTCATCCACTTTATAATATTTCTTCTTTGTAAAAGTTCCCCTCCTTCTTTACAGGCTATTGCTCATTATGAACAAGCTGGAGATTATTACAAAGGTGAAGAATCAACCAGGTGACTTTCTATATTTTTCCATTTATTATATATTGTTCTTTACCTTAGCCTGCTCTTGTAATTGTCAGATTATGGACTGTGAAAGCTCTCTCTTTTTTTATTTTAGTTCAGCAAACAAGTGCCTTCTGAAAGTAGCCACTTATGCAGCACAGTTGGAGCAGTACCAGAAAGCAATCGATATCTTTGAACAGGTGTGATGATGCGTATTAGCAAACATTTGATCACTCATTTTAGACATGGCCTGAATTCGTTTGTGGAGCTGTCTGCAGAACAGTGTCGATCTGTGATTTCAGGTTGGAACCTACTCAATGGAGAGCACTCTTCTCAAATACAGTGCCAAGGATTACTTCTTCAAGGCGGCACTCTGTCACTTCTGTGTAGACATGCTGAATGCAAAAGTAAGCATGACCACAACCTTTGTCTGTGTTCACAGAGTTAGTCTAACCTTCACTCTCTTGTTTAAAAGCTTGCAGCGCAGAAGTATGAAGGAATGTTTCCAGCCTTCACTGACTCTCGAGAATGCAAATTATTGAAGGTAGGCGCTGTTGTTGTTTTAATTTAAAATATACAGTTATAACCTTCCAATTGACTGAATTTCTTTTCTTTTTTTTCTATCTCATGTCTTGTTTTTCATTAAAAATCTCTCCATTACAAATGGCTAGACCTGTTTGAAATGTGTTATATTTGTCATGTTTCAGCCTCATGCATCCTAAATTAAAGCCAATAAAACTGTTCAAAGTAAATCAGCTGCAGCATTGGCTTTGGTCTACAAACTGATCTGGGGGTAAATACTTTTAAAGTGACAAAAACTTTTTTTTTTTTTAAATGAAACAGAAACTTCTAGATGCCTACGAGGAGCAGAACGTGGATGCCTTCACTGACTCAGTGAGTCCGTGTACTTTAATAAAAAATGAATCTGCCAAACATTGTTTGATATATTTGACAGCCCGAAGGACCTCACCTCGACTCTTCCTTTGAGTTTTTCCTCTGTGTTCTGCCGGCAGGTGAAGGAATATGACACCATTTCCCGGCTGGACCAGTGGCTCACCACCATGCTTCTGCGCATCAAGAAAACCATACAGGATGAAGAGAACGACCTCTGTTGAATTTCTTCCATCTTCATTCCCTTCAAAAAAGTCTTGCATCCTCCTTTTTGCCTTGAGCCTCTCGATTCCATTTTAGCACCATCTCTAATTGACCAGTGGCCCTGATATTATTCATAGACAAGTTTTCGTTCCTTCCAAATGATATATTTGTCTCTAAAACCCATTTAAGTTCTCAGTGCTGCAGGTATGGACACTAGAGCACACTGCACAGAGAATATTACAGTTATTTTATAACGGAACCACTGGTCCATGTGTATATAAGTAAAAGGGTGCAGTACCAAATAGTCCTCCCAGGATATTCTGTCAAAGCTTTTTATTTAGTTGTAGAATGGATGAGAGGATGCCAACACTTTAATCAAAGCCCGTTTTCAATAATAGAATTATTTTTGAAAATAATCGGCATCTTCGAGTGCAGTCTGATATGATATATGCCTTTATAGAGACAAGCTCTGCCATTTGTTTTTGGTGCTTAAGTAAAATATCAGATCACATCGAGGCGTCTAATTAAACATGATCCTGGCTGAATAAGGAGTTTCAGTGTTTCAACAGATATCTCCTCAGCCTTAAAGCTCTCAGGACCTGACCTGTGATCATTCAGATTTGATTAACACAATTAAAACTGAGAAATGTCAGTTTATTTTCTGTCATAACAGGAGAAAGTGCTTTTAATTTTATTAAAGGAGTGTGGAACCTTTGCATGGTTTTGACTGAAAACCTAGCAGACTTTTCCCCAATGTGTACGAGTTACTATTTTGTGATTATTTTATCTGTCTTGTATTTCTGTCTAAATCAGGCTGGGAAAACCCTGTTCAGTCAACATAGGACGCAATACGGAAGACAAATGAGCTTTACTGATCCAAACACTGTGCTCATGTGCTCACCTGATGATGTTTTTACCGGAAAGTTGATCTTGAAACCATTTGTACATGTGTTCATGTTCTGTCAGATGTTTGAATAAACCTCACAGCTGGATCAGCTCTCACAAGAAGTTCTGATCTCGGTCAAGCACACAAGGATTGCATCCTTTAATTTGAAAGGAGATTATGCTTCCTAAAAACACACAAACAAAAAATGAAAGGTTGCACAAAAAAAAAAAAGTTGCAGTTAAAACGTGTTCGCATGTGCGGTATGGCACCCCCTGCTGTTGGATATCCGAACTCGAGTCGAGATCTGAGGTTAAATTAGATCTCTGACAATAATAATGCATAAATTCAGGTAGAATCTTTAATAAAGGCACCGAATAACGTCTTCACCTGTTTTTATAAAGAAGTTAATGTCAATTTCTTTTCGCTGAAATATATATGCCGATAACTTGTTTTAAAGACGCGCAGAGTTGTGGGAAAGGCGTGCTCCTCACCTGCCTTCACCTGTGTCTGCTCCACCCGCTGCTCCACCCGCTGCTGAACCGACGTCACTAAGTCCTGGAAAACCAAATGATGCGGGTTTTTGCTCCTGCAGCTTTGCTGCTGGAGCCCATTTTGTTGCGTGGCTGCAGCTTCTGACGGGTGTGCCTTCATGTCAGGTCAGGTGAGAACGTTACCAAACACCTTTATTTGTCTTTGTTTAAATTCACAGTTTAACAACATGGTTTGAGGAGGTAACAACGTGTTGCTAAACACAATATCACATTTTAATGACGTTTTAATGCCGTTGGTTACGTTATTCTGAATGTCTAAAACGCAGATATGTTGTTTTGCAGATGCTGGTGTAAGCTGAAGGCAATACTGAACACCACAGCTCATTTCTAAAACCTCTGAGCTAATGAAGTTCCTAAAAACCTTCTTGGCTGTAGTTTTCCTTGTTACATTTGTCTTCATCCTTTTCTCGACCTTACACCTGCAGAGGACCCGCAGGGCCAAGCCAGATGTGCAGCGGTACGGAACCCTTAGGGTCCACGAGGGTGAGGTTAAAGCCTCCACCCAGGCCAGGGTCACGACCCCAATTACCCAGCGTTTGTCTGTTTACGACAGGCTCAGACAGACCATCCCTCAGAACGGGGCATACTGGAACCGTCTTCTTTACACTGCCATAAAACAACTGGAAAAAGGAGAGAGTCCAGCCAGCCGTGACTCTGAATGGTCTCGCTGCAGGGAATCGAACCAGGAGCTCCTAAAAACCAACATTCACGACATCCTTTTATATCCTCCCGTCCTGCAGGACTTTCTGCAGATCATGAGCTGCAGGTCCCCCCCACTGCTGATCAACCAACCCAACAAGTGCGTCGCTGGTGAAGGAGAAGCCGACAACCAGACTGTCCTGCTCTTCGGCATCAAATCGGTTCCAGGTCATTTTGAACAGAGGCAAGCGGTGAGGAAGACCTGGGGCAGAGAGGGCCTTTATCGGAGCGGCCTGAGGGTGCACACGGTGTTCCTCCTGGGCAGCTCCTCTCAGGATGACCGTGACCTTGACCCACTGTTGTCCTTTGAATCCCAGTTCTTTGGAGACCTCCTGCAGTGGGACATACATGAATCCCTACTCAGCCTGACTCACAAAGTCAGCGCTTTCTTTGAATGGACTCTGAAACACTGTCCTCGGGTCTCCTTCATCTTCAGCGGGGACGATGATGTTTTTGTAAACTCGCCGGCTTTATTTACCTACTTGGAGTCACTGGAGCCTTCAAAAGCCTCTCGGCTGTATGTTGGACAAGTCCTGAGCGCGTCAGTCCCCTTCAGGGACCCAAAAAGCAAATACTACATTCCTCTGAGCTTCTACGATGGCGCGTACCCTCCGTATGTGGGTGGGGGTGGTTTTGTCCTCTCTGGAGCACTGCTGCAGCCGCTGTCTTCTGCTTCACGCGTCATCCCCGTGTTTCCCATCGATGACGTGTACACCGGGATGTGCCTACAGGCTGTGGGAGCGTCTCCCGAGGAGAACTCTGGCTTCAAAACCTTCGATATCAAGGAGGAAGACCGTGAGAACCTGTGCACGCACAAAAACCTCGTGCTGATTCACCAGCGGTCCCCACAGCAGATCAAGAAGCTATGGAAAGGCATTCACAACCCCCTCCTCACCTGCTGAAAACGACCGGCTGAGACGGGAACACTGAAGATGTAGAGCCTGCTGTTTTTATGTCTTTTATCAGGTTGATTTTGGGACATTTGGTTTCCTTCTTCACACTTTGGACTATTTTAAAGTCAAAACTTTACATTTTCTTCTTGCGAACGCCAATCCAAACTCCGCAAATCAGTTGAGTTTTAATTAAAATAATCAAGACAACTGAATTTTAACAGTTTATTTTCCACAAAATGTCACTAGTGTAACAATTTCAGGGATTATGGAAGTGTGTAACAAAAACACCTACAGAATATGTCAAACATGAGGGGAAAGGTGAGTGAGCACAGGAGTAGCTTGTTTGCTTTCTATTCTCTCCTTTAATCCACAAACTATCTGCTGGGTTCTTTTGGCCTATCTTAAAAACACAACACTCGCAACCTTCCACCAGAATGATTTAACACCTACAGGGGAGTAATGCTGATATATAAGGCACCAAATCCAGTCAAGAAATACATTTTACCATTTTTTTTGCTCCCTGTTTTGTGCAGAAAACCTGAAACTATTTTATGAATGCAGTTAGCAACAGTTCAACCCAGTACCACCAGAATAAAGCACCGTATTTAGGGCTTACTTTTCATACAGGTCAACAGGGTAGTGTTCTTTGTACTGCTGCACGTGCCTCCAGAGGGATTCTTTCTGCTTGCTCAGAGTGGGTATCATCTCGTCGTACACGTCGGTAAAAAGCAGTTCAGGGTTGGGCTTTAGGCGCTTCTCCGCTTTTTCGAAGGCCTCCATCACCGTCTTGCGGGACTGCTTCCTCCAGCTCCTCTCGTCATCCTCGCTCCACCATCCGCGGGCTGTCATGTAGTGCCTGAGTCTGGAGATGGGGTGGTCCTGCTTGTCCCAGTAGTTGACCTCATCCACCGAGCGGTAAGCTGAGCTGTCATCACTGGTGCTGTGGTGGCCGATTCTGAAGATATGGAAAAAATAAACTCATTAATAAGCTAAAGTGATGTCCTACAGGCATCAAACTATATATTATTAAGAGTTTGCTTAATTTGCATATAAAGCGAACGTCAGCTAACCTGTAGGTCATGGCCTCGATGAGGAAGGGCTGGTTTTCAGCCACAGCCCTTCGGCGTGCCTCTTTGGTGGCGTTATACACAGCAAACACATCGTTGCCATCGACCCGGATGGAAAGCATGCCGTAACCCGGACCGCGAGCAGCTGCAAAATACGAAAGAGAATCAAATGTGTTGTTGAGAGCAGCTGAAGATCACGTCTGAAGCTTCTTACCGATGCCGTCTCCTCTGTACTGCTCATTGGTGGGAGTGGAAATAGCGTAGCCGTTGTTGCGACAGAAGAATATCAGCGGGCACTCCAGGGTGGCGGAGAAGTTGAAGCCAGCGTGCGCGTCTCCTTCGCTGGCCGCACCCTCCCCAAAGTAGCAGATGACAGCGCGGTTCATATTTTGTCTCTTAAATGCGTATGCTGCTCCAACCGCTGAAACACGAAAATAGATTCGCTGTCAATTACTGCCGCTCTGCAAACACAGGCTTTCAACTCACCCTGAGGAATCTGAGTGGCCAGAGGGGAGGAAATGGTGACAAAGTTCAGGTCTTTGCATCCGTAGTGGACGGGCATCTGCCGGCCCTTCCCAAGGTCGTCGGCGTTGGCGTAGCACTGGGCCATGAACAAATCCAGAGGAAAGCCCCGGTACATCAGAACCCCTGCAGGGCCGGGCCAAAAATTACAATGGCGGTATTCACAGGGTAGGAAAATTAGGACAGTTTATGAGGCAAAGCCACTATAAGGATTTAAAAACTTCTGGAAGAAAATGATCAGGCAGGAAGTAGACCAGGTAAATTCTTACCAGCTTCTCTGTACTGACCAAACACCAAATCGCTTGGGTCAAGAGCAGAGGCACTACCAATGTGTGTCCCCTCTTCACCATAGTTGGTCATGTAAAAGGAGATGCGACCCTGTAAAACAAACAGATAGAACAATATTCTACTGCTTTTTGAGGAAAAGAGGGGAATCCAGGAGCAAAAACTCACCTGTCGCTGAGATTCGTAGAGGATGCGATCCATTGTGTTCAGCAGAGTCATCTTCTGATAAAAGTTCAAAACTGTCTCTTTGGAGAGCTGAGCAGCAGGAAAACCACACACATCATCAATAAATCAACTTAAGGACCCAGAATGAGTTTGAGTGACTATGTGGCAGGCAGCCCGAGTGTACCTGAGGGTCTTCGGAGGGGTTTATGATGTTTCCCTGTCTATCCATGACTCGGTAAATTGGTATACCAGAGATGACATTGGGTTGGATAAACTCAAGATTGTCCACAAATTCGGCTGATGCTCCTGGAAACTGCGGCTTTTCCAGTGAGGGGTCAAAGGGCTGCTGCAGCTGTGCAGACTAAAAAATACAAGCATTATTTAAGAATGTCAATATATTATCACTGGAACGAAGGATGACACGCTTTAAGAGAGAGCAAAAATCAAATCTAATGTTTATAATGACAGTTAATGCCGTGACTGTCTCAACTTTTATTTCTTAATTCCATAAACAAACCAGGATTATAACTCATCATCATTAGTCAATAGATGCTGTGAATGTACACACAGATGTAACTTTAGGAGCCAATGTAATACAACTATAAGGAATAAAACTTAGCCAACTTGTAATTTCATCAAGTGGTGACAAACCTTTAATATAATATCCTCTTCGCAATGATTTATTTCAACGTCCCCTCTGACGCAACCTGACGCCATTACGTTTTCTCACGCCCCTTTGGTCTACCAATGGGAAACAACTAGCAAAAACTTTAGCCTGCCAGCTAGCTATCAATCACAACATACACAAGGGACATCAACGCCAGAAAAAGACTCATTTTAAGACAAACAACATTTTACGTGTATCATGCAGATATCTGTAACCTTTCATTTCAATGCATACATTAGAGCGTCAAAGAACGTCGTTAACCGATATAAGACCTTGATCAAAATACAAGCAAGGTTGTCATCTTAGCTAGCTGGACAATTGCTCGATCAAGGGAAATCAACAGTGATATGCGAGGCTTCATTGGGCCCACAAATTTGTTTTTCAGCTTAGTTACCTGTTTAGGTGGTTGTTTAATGACATAGTGGTTGCAAATTTAACATACTATGTACGGTTTACGTTATTTTTTGCATAAATTTTAGCTTTAACTTCGCTAACCCATTTCCATTGCCAATAGCCAGACCTTCTTAATAATGTCAGCAGAATATTGAAGCGATGTGATTTTTCCGTAACTTACACTGATCTTGAAGGTTCTGTGTTGAACTAGTCTCGATATCTTAGGTCCTGCCGCCTGACGGGCTGCGTGGAAACATACTCCATACATTCTGTTCATACTCTTCAGCGCCGCCATGTGTGCTTTTATTTAACCGGCTCTGCGATACTTTCACAGTTTATGTGTGAACTGTCCCCCAAAAAACCACCAAGCAACAAACACGATATCGGCTATTGGGAGTCTGTAGCAAATTACAGCGCTGCTAGGTCGAACATCCGAGTTCCAAAGCACCGTCACTTCGATCACAATCACCGTGTCATCCGGGAAAGGCGATCAACAAACGAAACTAGAAAATTACTCGGAGAGCGCTGATTCCGCTAAGCAAAAGAATAAAAGAATCTTTTAAATAATTCCTGGATCCAGATACTATTGGCAGTATTAATATGAGGTTACATACTAGGTTTCTTTCTGACCAAAGCCACTTATGATCAAAAGCCTCTTTGCTTTGGAAGATTAAATGTAATAGTCCCACTCTTATTTTGTAGGGAGCACTTCCGGCACTTTCAAACGCTTGTTTTAGACCCC
>BJFM01005543.1:0-12248 GCA_016586285.1 Arothron firmamentum
AATGACAGAAATCAAGCCAATCTATTCATTATGTGCCGTTCTTGGGTTGTTGTCATTTCTTACTGTGTGTGGAAACCTTCTTGTGATAACTGCTATTATTTACTTCAGACAGCTCCACACTCCCACCCACTACCTGATCCTTTCTCTGGCTGCAGCCGACCTGCTTGTGGGTGTGATTGTTTTGCCTTTCAGCGCAGTCCTGATTGTTCATCCTTGCATGTACCTTCAAACATTCATCTGTCGGGTGCGAAACAGCTGTGACATGTTTATGTGTGCAACTTCTATTCTGAACTTGTGTTTCATTTCCATTGACAGATATCATTCTGTATGTCAACCTCTGAAATACAGAATGATCATAAATGTCCGTGTTACTGTGGGTATGGTACTGGTGAGCTGGTCTCTCCCAGTTCTAATTGGAATTGGCATCACAACGTTTGACCTCAACCAGAAAAAATCAAAAACAAGATGTCTTTTATTCCAAAGTCCAAGTTTAATATTTCTGATAATCGGAACGGTTGTTTTTTTCTATCTGCCAGCTGTGATCATACTCACAACCTATCTGAAGATTTTGATAGTGGCCCAGAGGCAGGCACGGGCCATAAAGAATTCAGCCTGCCTGAGCAGAAAGCCTGGAGAAAAGATCAGTAAGAAGCAAAACAAAGCCACCAGGACTCTGGCTATTGTAATAGGAATTTTTTTCATGTTTTGGACTCCTTTCTTTCTTTGTATGACATTTAACCCTTTGACTAACAACACTATACCTGTTTCTGTGCTTGAATCATTTAAGTGGCTTGGATGGTCAAATTCAATGCTCAATCCATTTGTTTATGCTTTCTGTTACAGCTGGTTCCGCTCAGCTTTTAGAATGATCATTTCTGGGCAAATATTTCAAGGTAATTTTATGAATTCGAAGCTCTTTTGACTTGTTTGGTGCTAAAATCGCGACAAATTTATTAAAACTAATTTTATAGCACTTCCATTAATATGAAAGTTCTCATCTCATCTGTTGTGGTTACATTGGAATTTCAACATGTGTAACTGTGGGTGAAGCATTGAAATTAAATGCTTGATGTTTTTAACACGTAAAAGAATCCCGCAGAATAAAGGCAAAGGGGCAAACAGGAGTGGCTGATGCTGATCGTTTGTTTGGTGGAAGATAAGAGGCTGAAGAGACACACATCTACTATGAACTAATGAAGATAAACACAACACATCTGCTCATTCTGGAAAAAGGGTGGTTACCAGCTCAGAGTAGAGAGGAGGCTCAGCCCTTGCTGTGCCAGCGGACGACTCTCAGACTGTGCTGTTGTGTGCATGCGACGTGTCCCCTGCATACATTTTGCCTGCCGTTGTAATCAGATGTCTCCTGAGTGTGACTGTAGAAATTATCCTAACGTTATCCCACTGTGTTAACACGAATATGCTCTTTTCCAGATCCCGCAAAAGTTAATATGTGGCATTACTAACAATATATCAATTACGTAGTTGCTGATCTTGTGTATGTTATAATAATCTTCTATAAGTTACATGTACAAAAAGATTTTAAATAAAGATTTGCCTGCCAAGTGTCCCCCTTCTTTGAGGCTCACAGTGTGACCACAGATTGACATTTAATCAGAAATGTGTTATTCATAATAAATTGTATTTAACAGGGCCCACCTCACATGACTGGGGTGCAGCCTCTTCGCTGTGAGGGGGTCTGCAAGTTGAAATGGATTGTTCACAGTAGGAATAGCCACTGTGCCTCCTATTCTCTTTATTGACGAGGAAAATAAAATACATTACATCCTATAGATTATATGATGCAAGCTACACCTCAAGGCTGTTAAAGTCAAACAGCTGTTTAAAACTGCTGAGTGAGTTGGATTGAGGTTGGGTCATGTGCAATCACACACACACAGACAACACGGAGCACCCATCACAAGAGACCTTGCTACACTGATTTTTAATTACATCTAAATTCTATTTTTGTTTTTTTATTATCGCTCAACAAATTGGTCATTTATAAAGGTCAGTCACCACAGTGAAATTCACACAAAACAAAAATTGCAATTGTGAAAACACACAATGTCCACCAGGGGGCTGTAACCCTTGATTGGCTGCTACCAACCCTTTCATTTTTCTTTTTTCTCCCTTTTATTTTCTTCTCTAGATGGGAGTCACCATTGAAGATTGCCATTTTATGTGATTTAAACTGTCCAGATTGCCAGGTTGGCTTTCCCTGCAATTTCCCAAATCACTCAGTTATATTTAACAATATCCACACGTCAGAAATGCATTCATTCAAAGCAGGGCTGATAAAAAATAAAAATAAAAAAAAAGATTTTGGGTGTCTCTTCAGAGTATGTTCACAGTTATTTTATTAGAGTTTTCATTTAATCAAAAAATGAAAACTATCTCATTCTTCAAAACATGATAGATATCTTAAAGAAAAACACAAATAGTCAGAGATTAACCATTTAATGAAATGAGCTGCAACATTAGAACAACTTACACCTCCTTCCACGCAGACAGTTTATCCATTCCAGGACTTGCAGAGGTGAAACACCACTGACCTTGTGACCTATTATACAAAATATACAAATGAACAAAACTAAGTTTAATATATACTACACTCAATATTTCCTTTGAGAATTATTGTCATATTCTCTGTAGGTGTTTTACAGGTTAGTGGATTAAAATTTCAATTATAATAACAAAAATAAATGTTGAATCACTTTTGTAGGATCCGAGCCTGTGCTTGTTGATTTCTTAGAGAGGATAGAATGTACCCATAGAATGCAGTTGATAATAGATTAACACCAATGTCACAACAACTTTTACTGAGAAGCCCGCTATAAATGACTTCGGTAGAGCCTTTTCCAAAGTTTTGTGCCCCCCGTGTCTAGTGGGCTCGCTCCTGTGAATCCATCTCCCTCTCACAGTCCTATCTGAGAAATGGGTGATTCTAAATTGACCTCAGGTGTGAGTGAATGTGCTGGTTGTTTGCTTCTCAAAGTTTCCCACTATTACTGGCTCACCTCCTTTCATTGCACCACGGTCCAAAGCTCAATTTCCCAATGTTGGTGCTTTTGGCTGCGGACAGGGCTCAGCGTGGGCACCACGGTTGGTCTGCAGCTATGCAAGTGACACATGGAACACTAAACTGGCAATTCTGACATCTTTCTAATATGAGCAGCATTAACTTCTTGTTCAGTTTCAGCTACTGTTGCTCATCTGTTGGATTGGACCCCTCTACTTTGAGAGAAGAGAGATGGCGTGATGAACTTCATCTGTCAGTGAAAATACTATAGATCTATAGAGACTCAATAAAAGACATGAATAGCTGCGTATGCTGTTCTGATGACTACTCCTATTTTCATGTTACCATCACGATCCATGATGTTCTCATCCTCATCCTGAAATTTTGCCAGAACTACGTCATTTTCTCTCACTCTTGCGGTCTACTGAACTTTCTACTATAAGTTGTCATATTATGCCGTTGTTGTGCCATGTGGATATCTCGGTGATATTACTCTTCTTCTGGGATTTTTGACAAATGGTGTGGTGGAAGATTTTGTTCAAAAGCGCTCTAGACATTTTCATGAAAAATCACAAACACGAATCTGGAAGGAAAGACTTATACTGCGCAATGTGGAGACAACAAACTTCAGCACAGATTGTACATTGGAAGAGTGTCTCCACAAAAGGAGAATTCAGACGGAATATATCGCACATTTTGGCCCTCGTACACCAGTGAAATTCATAGCCTGATTGCCCATCTCTGTCCAGTTGACCATGCATCTCCCCTTACACTGAGCCATGTGACTTCATCAGTCCTCTTTCCAAAATTCTGTCACCCGTTGTTTTCCATGATAAACTAAGCGTAGCTCTGGAATTCAGAGAATTTCCTTGTTAGTGGTCCTTGTCCTGTTGTTTGTTCTGTTCTCCTGGCTTTGACCCCCACATGTCCATCCATCCACGTAGTTCCCTCGTGACTCCATTTAAAGGAGTCAAGTGATGTAGAAGTCCACAGGTTATCCAGTTTGAATTATTTAAAACACAATCTAACATCAAGGGTTCAAAGTTGTTTCTGGCATAAACTGGCAGTTGATAACAGTTTCATCATCTTCCATCCAGGATCGTAGATCTGAGGAGCAAAGAGCCATTTCTGTCGAATCAAGTTGGAGTTAGAATTTAATGGCAACTTATCTTGACTGATTGGATGGTGACGGATCTTGAACATATTCTATCATATTTATGATCATTTAATAAAACCGAGATTGAGTATTAGTGATTTCATCCACAGGTACGTTAGAACAGCACTCACCTGGAATCTTTTCTGTCCAAGGTCCCTCCTTCACATGTAATATGCAAATGAACAGAGAGGAAAGACCTTAAAAATCACGTTCACGGTAGACAACTGTGGTCCTGAGAACTGCGACTGAACAAGGAGAACTGATGGAATGGATCTGGTGCATTGTATTTTCTGTTCTGTGTGTGTTGTTTGTCTCAGTTGTACAGATGTCTTCTGTTTGGACCGTCAGTTATTTCTTAACAGGTCGGAGAACAGGGATCACTGCAATGAGTCAGTAATGATATTTGGAATCACAGAAATCAATTCTGTCTATTTATTATGTATCATTCTTGGGTTGTTGTCGTTTCTTACTGTGTGTGGAAACCTTCTTGTGCTAACTGCTATTATTTACTTCAGACAGCTCCACACTCCCACCCACTACCTGATGCTTTCTCTGGCTGTAGCCGACCTGCTTGTGGGTGTGATTGTTTTGCCTTTCAGCGCGGTACTGATTGTTCACCCTTGCATGTACCTTCAAACATTTATCTGTCGGGTGCGAAACTTATGTGACATTTTTATGTGTGCAACTTCTATTCTGAATTTGTGTTTCATTTCCATTGACAGATATCATGCTGTATGTCAACCTCTGAAATACAGAATGGTCATAAATGTCCGTGTTACTGTGGGTATGGTAGTGGTGAGCTGGTCTCTCCCAGTTCTTATTGGAATTGGCATCACAATGTTTGACATGAAAAAATCAAAAACCAGATGTCTTTTATTTCAAAATCCAAATGTAACATTTCTCATAATAGCATGTGGTGTTTTTTTCTGTCTGCCAGCTGTGATCATACTCACAACCTATCTAAAGATTTTGGTCGTAGCCCAGAGGCAGGCACGGGCCATCGATGATGCAGCCTGTCTGAGCAGAAAACATGGAGAAACAATCAGTAAGAAGCAAAGCAAAGCCACCAGGACTCTGGCCATCGTAATAGGAGTCTTTTTCATGTGTTGGACTCCTTATTCCCTTTGTATAACATTTAACTCTTTGACTAACAACACTATACCTGTTTCTGTGATTGAATCATTTAAGTGGCTTGCATGGTCAAATTCAATGCTCAATCCATTTGTTTATGCTTTCTGTTACAGCTGGTTCCGCTCAGCTTTTAGAATGATCATTTCTGGGCAAATATTTCAAGGTGATTTTATGAATTCTAAACTTTTTTAACCTGTGTGAAATATATATATAATATATGTTATTTTATAATATTATTATATAATATTATATATTATATTTATATATAATATAATGTATAAGTAAAAATTGCATTTGTGAAAGCACATAATGGCCACCAGGGGTATTCAAATCAAGATCAACTTAATGCTTATTAATGCAACTAATTTAATGCTTTTGTTTTGTCTTGTTTTTTTTAGGTGCGAGTGTGCTCAGTTGAAAATTGCAGGTTATGTTAGTTTAACTGTCCAGAGATCGGTTTTCTCTGTAATTTCCCGACTCACTCAGTTTGATTTAACGATATAAACATGTCAGAAACAGGACTGACTGAAACTTGTGGATTTTCTGGCTGATTAGGTTACTTGCTACATTATTTAATGAACTGGGGGTGAGAATGGTCTTCATAAACTGGCCAAGAACTGACAAGACAGGTAGACCGCATTGGCTGGTCTGAAAAACACACAATTTATTGCAACAGTAAAGCAAAATGTTATAGTTATGTGAGTAATAGCAGCAAAAAGTGACAGAGAGTAAACACACAATGAAGGTGAATTTCAGAAGCTGTGATTATTTATGGAACAATTCAATTTGCAATTGTTCCAACATGTTCACATTTACTTTTGTGAGTTTTGTTCACTTCAATAAAAATTGATATTTGAAATATGTCTGACTTCCTAAGGCTTATTAATAAACAAATGACAATATCTCATTCATTTAAAGAAATCCCACCATGATTTAGTGCACAAGCAATTACTCAATAATTTCAATTATTTTGATCTGTCCATACCAAAAAGTGTCTTTAAAAGGTGTTGAGTTGAATCATATGCTGGAGTATGACTCTGATGGGCCGCTTCTGCTGCAGTTTACAGCTTGTGAGACATGATAGATATCTTAAAGAAAAAGACAAATAGTAAAAGTTGGATCAATCAATGAAATGAGCTGCAACATTAGAACAACACATCTCCTTCCACACAGACAGTTTATCCAAAACTGAGAGAACTCAAGTAAAATATATGCTACACTTAATAATGACTCTGAAAATTAATCTCTCAACTTCAAAATGACCTTTCTATCAAGCTAATTACAAGGATAAAGACAATAGGGTAATCTGGAGAATCAAAAATAGCAAATAATTCGCCATGGTAACACAAAATTACCAACGTGGCTCACTGTCAGGATGTCTCTGACCCTCCTCGGTGTTTAGCAGTCTCCTAATTGATAGTACACAGGCACGATCATATGAACTTCTGGAGTTCAAACTTGGGCCTCCATACTTTGAAGTACATACTTTGTGCCACTGCTGCTGCTACTGGCTGATGTTGAGTGCATTGTGGAATACATAGGTGTCTGAAGTCCACACAAGTCATAACTGATAAATAATTGCTAAAATGGGCAGAGCAAGAACAGTTCCAGGAGGCTTGGAGCATAGTTGGCAGGTACTTAGAATTGGATCCGTACTTGGGTGACGATTGATGACATTTCAGAAGAGCACAACAATATAAGCACAGAGAAGTACACATGTAGTGAAATGGCCTGTATGAATGGCCATGATGGAAAAGCTTCGATATGATTACCATTTTAGAAAAGGTGATGTGGCTGTACTGATAATGTGGATTTACCCTTCAGTAATAAGGCTGTAATGTGCAACTGTGGTTGTGTGTATTCTTGAATGTTGGCTGTTAAAGTGTCTTTGTCTCAGAATGTTTGTATTGTGTGTCCACTTGTGTATCTTTGTCTGACTTACAAAACACATGTTCCACAATCTTCACCAATGAGGAATTAAATCATGACTCTTATGGGATTGTTCTCCAGGATTGCCCCACCTGGTGTTTACTTGGCAATGGTACAGCCCAACAAGAAACAGGAAATGCATTTGCAGATGTCTCTGCCGTCAGTCTTAGAATACAGCTGACATGACAGACACGATCCACGTCTACTATCCTGTTTACTTCACACCAACAGTGACCACCAGTGTTATGTGGTCTTGACTGAGAAAAGATAAAAGTGTTTGTTCTTCTTGTTTCATGTTGCTCTCGTTCTGCTTGTGTGCAGGAAAAGTGCAGAATAAAAGGAAGAACTCACAAAGATGTTAACAGAAAGACAGAGAGTTTCATGTTTGTTTTTTCAGCTCAAATTTAATGGTAATTTCATTATATATAACCGATTTGTATCTGACACAGCAGAACACATATTGCCACTGGTATTGCTACAGTATAATTATGTTAAAATCTTCATTTATAAAAAATAAATGATGATAAATGTTTTATCACTAATTTCACAGGTTAAAAAAAAGTTATGCATTAAAATGTGTTTTATCTGTATTGAAATGAATTCTACGTTTAATGCACCAGGTAATGGAGGGAGTATGACGCTGACTTGATCATGAACGATTGCATTTCTTATTTCTGAATCTGTGACTGAATCCCTGCAGCTGCTGCGTCTTCATCTCTCTGCTGAATCAGGGACAAGAGAGCTGCTTAAGAGTGAGCGACAGACTTTTATTGTAAAAAATCCCATTTCTGGAAGTGAATGAAGAATGACATAGAAACCGATCTGTTAGTTATCATTAAGCACATTTAATGAAATTATGTTAATATTAGTTTCATTTACGCTGATACATTTCAGTCACACAGGCTGTGTATGATATAAATATTCTTTAGAGAATGCACAAAAATATACAGAAATCTCATTCAACGGATAAGAAAACAACCATTTACCAGTTCACCGTAGTTTGGTGTTTGAAAAATCATCATAAAATATTTTCCCAGAAATAATTATTCTAAATGCAGACCTGAACCAGCTGTAAAAGAAAGCATAAATAAAAGGATTGAACATTGAGTTTAAAAGTGCAAGGCAACCAAGAGCTTCAACCACAGAAATGGATGTTATTTCATGGATTAACGGCTGAAAAATAATACAAAGGAAATAGGGAGTCCAACACAGGAGGAAAACTCCCATAACTATAGCCAGAGTTTTGGTCGCCTTTCTCTCCATCTTGCTGACAGATGCTCCAGGTTTTGCGTTTTGAATTTTCTTGGCTTGTTTGCGAGCAACAAGGAAAATTTTCAGATAAATATTCAACATTACAATGACTGGGAGATAAAAAGAAAATATGGAGGACAGTGTGTTTGATATTACAGCATCAGTTAAACAACTTTCATCACATTTTCCATCAACATTCCCTTTATATGCAATATAAATTCCAACTGAAACAGCAACTCCCCAGTTCACCAGGATCATAAACCTTATAAAACGATTATTAATTTTACTTCTGTAAGTGAGAGGCTGACAGACTGCATAGTATCTGTCAACTGAGATGCAGCACAAGTTCAAAATAGAAGCTGTGCAAAGTGTGACGTCAAGGATTTCTCGTATTTTACAGAATAAACCTTCCCGGTACCAGCAGGAGGTTACAGTGAACGCCATGCTGAAAGGGAACACCAACACTCCTACGAGCAGGTCAGCCACAGCCAGAGACAGGATCAGATAGTTAGTGGGGACGTGGAGCTGTTTGAAATAAACCACTGAGATTATTACCAGAACATTCCCACACACTGTCACAACGGACAGGAAACCAAAAAAAACATATAATAATACACATTTGAATGAGGAAATATGATTAAATGTGTAACCTCTGCTGTGTGGTGTGTAACAGGGATGCATTTCATCAACAGTGGACGTGTCGTTGACCATCATTCTTGGTTCCTGCAATTAAATACACTAATATATTAAACATGAATATGAACAATATTGTCATCGGCACAGTTCAGTAACACATCCGCAGTTAGAGGTTGCTTACCATACCGCAGTGTTGATCTAATCTCTCTCCTGCTGGTTAGGACCTGACATTTAAATGGTCAGCCTCAGACTAATTACCATAAATAATACAGGCCCACCTTTGTCCAACCATTCACTCTCGTATTGATAGCATTAATATACAGAATGTTTGTTCATCTTGACCACTAATGAGGACGTTGTCGAGGTAACAGTGAATATACGACTGTCCAAGCAGCACTTGATCTGTACCGTTCTGGGATAAGGCTGGTGATGATGCCACAATCAAGTCTAAGCTGTTCAAAAGAATTAAACCTTTTTGAGCCAGTGCTTTATTGGTCTCCATCTCCATTAGTAGTTTGGTATTTGATAAGTCCAATTTAGAGAAGCCTTCAGCTCCTGCCATGAAGACAAAAGGTCCTCAGCATGTGGAATGAGGCTAAACAACAGCGAATGCTGGGTTGAGGGTGACCTTAAAATCCCCACACAGCCTCAAGGTGCCATTGATTCTGCTGAACAGCAGCCCAATCATTGTGTTCCAATGGAGAATCACCCCCAAACTCAGTCAGGTATTTTAACTCTGCTTCCACTTGAGGTCCTAATTCGTTGCGATATGAAGTAAATTTTCACAGTTTAGCTGATGTAGCGTGGGGGTGGGTGGGGGGGGGGGGTTGTCAACAACTGTGTGGAACGTGTTCCTTATGCTGAGCGATCACGAAACGGCTAAAAAGAGGCACGAGGTGAGGCACGCAGTTCTCCTGCCTCATACTAGGGGGCGCTCGTGATTCCAAGGATTCTTCTTATGATTCAGCAGCTGCAGAGTGACAGCGCACTAATATACTGCAGTCAATCAAGATTTAGCAAGAAGTACAGTCATTCTTTTATCCATTCGCCTGGCCTTACTTTTGAAATGGAGGATAACATATCTGAAAACTTATAAAACTAAAAGAAGACAATGAAAAATTCTAATTCAAGTTATCAATGCTTTTGTTCAGAAGGAGCAGTGGATTTACTTTATTTATAAGTAAATGTAAGAACACAATTTTTTTTTTTCAATTAAATGTGCTTTCTTGGACTACAGTTTGTATGTGTAAAGAATGCTTATACAGTATGAGACTTTAAACATAACCCGTTAACTGCTGCCAACCAAATATTGGATAAGGCAGTCTGTTGGGTTTATATGTTTGTAAATCTGATTCAGATGACGTCACCAGCCACTAACCTCACCACACATCACTGCAAATTAGAGATACTAAATTAACCTTGGGTGTGACTGAAAGTGTTTATCGTTGTTTGATTTTCGAAGTAGAATGTTGGCCAAACTGTCACAGTACTTTATCTGGCTTGCCTTCTTCCCATTGTTCATTCTGATACCATGGAGGCCGGAGAATAACATCGCACCTGTAAATCCACATGATGTAAAAAAAAAACCCTGGGATTCATCAGACCATGCCACCTATTTTTGTTGCACCATGGTCCGAAGCTCATGTGCCCAATGCTGGTGCTTTTGACTGTGGACAGGGCTCAGCGTGGGCACCACGGTTGGTCTACAGCGCTTATCTGTTGGATCAGAACACTCAATGGCGACCAAACATCTACTTTGAGGACAAAATATTCATCCGTATGACCACATTTTCAGAGCCAATCCCAAGTGCCAAAAATGATCATTTGTTGCGTAATTGCAGGTACCATGATAAAGAAACGGTGTGATGAACTTCACCTTTCACTGGTCATAACATCATACCTGACCAGTCTGTAGCATGTGCAACTAACATGCTAAACTATGTCTGACCTTTGTCCTCTTGAATAATCCTTTTTGTGTTGTTCAGTGTTTGTTGTTATGACTTTTTGACGTCAGTGCTATTTCACAGTTGTTTTGTCCTAACCCCTTTAATCAACATGTTACATAATCTGTTGACCCAATGATAATCAGGTACAGCATACTTTTGGGATTTTCAGATCTCTCTGCTGTTCCTTGGAGACGACAGTCATTCACACCTCTAATAGGACAAGTATATTTCCATGGTGTCAAAAACAACAACAAATGGAACAAACACATAGGGTGCATTGATTTTATAATATGTATTATTTATGACATGAGAAATGTCTCTTATGTCATGTATTATTATTATTATTATTTATTTATTTTATATATATTTATTTTTGTGTGAACGTATCGGGGAAAGGTAATGCCACAAACAAGATCTCTGTGAGAGCTCATTGTTACTGCTCTATCAAGAAAGCAGAGAGGTCACACAAGCTGAGGAACAGGACTAGATCAAGTGACAAGTCCTGTCATCGTCATGGTTCTGTTGAACATGTCAAAGTTCTGTTCAGCCCGAGTTTAACCCTTGATGATACCACAAATAAACTCTGATGGCCAGAGGCAAAAAAGCTGAGTGGGAATCGGTCTGCATTGTAGCTGGTCTGTAGTGAACATGTTTAACTTTATTCTAAAACTGAATCATTTCAAAATCTGTAACTTATTATTTGTAACTTACTTATTATTTTTGACATGAGAAATGTCTCTCATGTCATGTGTTATTTATTTTTTTTTTTTGTAAAAGTATCGGGGAAAGGTAATGACACAAACGAGATCTCTATGAGAGCTGAGAACAGGACTAGATCAAGTAACAGGTTCTGTCTGTCATGATTCTGTTGAACATGTCAAAGTTCTGCTCAGCCCGAGTTTAACCCTTGATGTTACCACAATTAAACTCTGATGGCCAGAGGCAAAGAAGCTGAGTGACAATTGTGCCTTGTAGCTGGTCTGTAGTGAACATGTGTAAGTTTATTGTAAAATTAAACAATTTCAAATCTGTAACTCTACTTAATATCAGGCAAAAGATAAAGATAAAGATAAAGAGACTTTTATCTATCCCACGCTGGGGAAATTAACGTGTTACATGAGTAGCCCTGGTGTACATTACAGTAAAAAAACACACACATATATATATATATATATAT
>BJFM01005546.1:0-12098 GCA_016586285.1 Arothron firmamentum
CCCTGCTGAGGCTGCTGCCCCCGCGACCCGACCACGGATAAGCGGGAGAGGATGGAGCTATTTCCAAGCTTCTTTGGTGGTGATGTTGGTGAGGGGAAAAGAGATGGGAGTGCATTGAGGAGGGCCAGAGTGAAATCCACTAAAGAATAGAAAGATGAACACAATGGTCATAACTGTTGTATAAATAACAATACATTTGCATGTGGAACAGCAGCTTACCACCATGGATGTCGGAAGAGAAAGATGGTTTAAGAACTTTCTTCCATAGACCATAGAATTGCACCTTGGCACAAAAGTCTGCCGATCTTCCTTTCACTTCCTCAATGTATCTGCTGTTGTTGCCACCTACTTTGCACCGTAGCTCATCCATTTCCTAAGACAACATTGTGAACAGTTATGCAGCCATTGACAATGCACTGAAATTCAGAAGACAGTGCACAAAAATTCACGTGGAGGTAAAAAAAAACAAAACAAAAAACCCCCCATATATTTCGAACATCTTTGAAGCATGGATATACCTCAAAGATTTTTATAGATCGGTCTTCTTCCCTTGTCGCATCTGAATCAATGAAAGCTCGTCTGGCCTCAAACTCAAAGATCCAAGACTTGAGCAACATCATTGTGATTGGGCTATGCATTGGGCTTATTGTACATGTTGCTCAAGGTTCTGTAGTGCCTAGCCTGCATCTTCAGACTGTCCAGGCCCACTGAAATGACAAAAAACAGAGCTGAGACATTTCAATGGAAACACTTTAACAACAACACGGGGGGAGGGGGGTTTAAATACAATGCACTATATTTTGATCACTAGTTCACAAAAAAAAAATGAAGTGGGGCCAATACAATGATTTGATATTGCATACAAAACACATTAACAATGTGAGTTAATTGATGTTTGATGGATAAAAGTGTGTTCAACCACATTCACAATATTACCAAAAAATTGCTAGGTTATGACACTCCAAAAGCCATTGTCATGGATACAAAGCAGAGTGGTGTGCTGAGGTGTGCTTACCAACAGCCTTTGCAGGCGCAGTTGGTGAAGTGATCACAGGCCTGGGTGAGGAGCCTGAGGCCAATTCGGATGGCAGCATTTAGGTTTTGGTGCCACTCTTTGGTTTCATTGGCACAGAGGGGGGTGGTGAGGATGGTTTTTTGGGAAATAAAGAGAAATTTCTCAATTCAAGTATAAACACAATGACACACAAAAACAGGCAGATATTAACATGCCTAGCCATGAACTCTGGTTCAACAAAGGTGTGTGTCGATCTGATTACATAATTAGACACTTTTACACACAAACAATTTGTGTGACAACACCTTTTCATTTTTTTCCCACAATTTACACCCCTGCACTGAAATTGTCCTCGCTGGTTTCATCATTGCTCCCAAGAATGGTATTGTCACTCGAGTTGCTTGTTTCGGTCAAATCTGTCTCCTTTCGGTTGCCTGCACTGAAGAGAGCATTCTTGGCCACTCCTCATTGTGGTACGGAGCCCTGCCTCTTCCTTGGGGAGCTCATATTTTGGAGTCGCTTGTACATTTTGGTATAGATGGTCAGCTATGGAAAAAGATTGTTGGATAAGTTGTTGCTGACCACTGACAGCTTTGTTTTAGATAAATAGAAAAACATCACTTACATATGGCATGTTTATATCAGCATCACGTAACATGGGATAATACCATAACAATCTTCTGTGACATGGCTCTCAATTCCAATTTGGAGGGGTATCTTACTTCTTTCCCCATAGGACTAGCATGCAAGATTGCAACCATGCTGGTGATTGTGTTCCTTGTAAGTCTGCAACATAGCTCCTTTGACGTCGTAAAGTTCTTCTTCCTTTCCTTTCCAGAGCAAGTCAAAATACTGACTGCGCACCGTGTCTAACTCTGAATCTGTGTTCACCACATACTCTGGAGGGTCTGGCATTTTCACTGTTCTCAGATAGGGGAGGTGGATGCTTGAGGCTGGCATGATCTTATGGCACTACTTAATTGCATTGCCCCATTTCCACTACAAGTGCTGGCATCTTGGTCTGTGGTATTTTCGCCCTATTAGGATTATCTAGGATGAAAACAAAATGCATTTTAGCCATTAAAGTATGGTACAATTGAGACTTTAATGATTATTACTTTTTCCAATTTGTGTTTACATTGTGGCTGATGAGGCCCCAAAGTTTCTTCCTCCTGAGAAAACTTTCAGGGCCAAGGAAAAGATCCCTCTGGTCACCCCGGTTAAGGCCTTTCAAATCCTCCTCATCAATACTGGCGGCTGCAACATATACGACAAATACCTATCTTTCGATGAAGAAATGAGCTACCTACCAATCATTCTGAGATCCTACACAGTACACTAAAGGTGGGGTCTCTAAGCTGGGTGTGACCGCATGTTGGAATCCTATATTCATAAACTGTTTATCTAGTTGTCTGTGCTATAACGCCTCCTATTTGTACACTAGGCTAACTGTTAAGTCAGTATTTAATCAGTTGAAAGTAATGAAAGCCACATCACAAAGATACCTGTCCCAAACAAAGCAAGGATAAAACCACTTAAATCTGGACTTGTAACATACTGTTCTGTTGGTAAAAAATTATATTGTTTCATTTGAATTACCTAATTTAATGAATTCATTTTAAATATTAATAGCACTGTTGACATGCAACTACAACTGTTAGGGGCCGGTCTCGCTCCTGCCCCCTAGATGGCGTCAGTTTCCTTCACTTCCCAGAGCCATCACACCTGTTGGGCATTTCCAATCACAGAGGGATTTAAGGACGCAATCTGGCAGCCGTCGGGTGTCAGATTGTTGTCGAACCTTTAGGGGTCTGGACTGAGAACCTGTTTGGAACTGTTTTTTGGATTGCACGTTTGGATCGTTTCTCCCAGGGGCAAGGGAGGAGTTGTGGCTCGCCCGTCAGCCGAGGAGTTTCGGGTTTGAACTGTTTGCTTGTCTAGTGACCTCCATTGGAGCGTATTTTGGTTGCTCGTTTTCCTTACCCTCCTAGTGAGCGCTTTCTGTTAGTCCTTGTTTGTTACGACTGTTAATTAGTCTGACCTCCGTTGTAGCGTATTTTGGTTTTGCGTTCTTGTTTCCCTCTTAGTGAGCGCTTTCTGTTAGTTACCATTTGTTGTAACTGTTTGACCGATGTCCGTTGGAGTGTTTTTTGGTTCATCGTTTCTTTTCCCCTCTGTACGAGTGTTTTGAGTTTTCACCCCCGCAACATTAAAATAACGACTCTGCTCTGCTGGTCTGCGTTTGGGTCCTGAGTTCTGCTGCTATTCCTAACAACAACTATTCTTCAACAAGTCAGATAATGAATTGCAAAATGACTGATCAGTTCGTATTATCGTATCTATAATCTCAAAACATACCTTTAGAAAAACTTACAGACATTAACAATACAGACACTTATTTTGTTCTATAACAGAACATAAAATAATTAATTGTCATTACAGTATCCAACAAAATTTTGGAGTGTGGAGACCTTGCTTTGTGCATCGTGCAGTCTTCACAGCTTTTTTTTTTTTTTATGACTAAGGGTTGAAAATGTAGGATTTCTGTTTCACAACCATATATTTTGTTGTATAATTCTGACTCTTAGGTATATTTTTTCATCTTAAGCATATTTTAAATGTAGTTCTTTCAGCTAAAGGTTAAGAACAGCAAGCAGGAAAAATGTTGAATTTAAAATAATGGATTCAGCTAATATTGTGCACTCCACTGTATAAATAGCATTAACATATCAAATATATACTTTTTGTGTGACTTATCGTCAAAAATATCGTTAGCTTTGTTAGCATACATGCAAAAAGTGCTTGCGAAGCAAATACTTTATAGGAAAATACTTAAAAAACGATAAAAACTTTTGTTTTGCAGCTTACCCTCCAACACAGATAAAGTGTCATCGTCAAAAGTATCCATGTTGAGGTAATCGGCTCCCTGAAGCATTAATAGGTGGTCCCTAGCAAAAATCCTGTTGAAAAAAGTTAGTTAGCTTACGTGCAAAAGTGCGTAGTGGCTAGCTTGCGAAGCAAATACCTCATAGGAAAATACTTGAAAAACGATAACCATCAAAGCAACTCCCTGATCTAGAAATATGATTTTGACATGTAATATTGTACAATTCAATAAAATTTACCAACCTTTAACAGCTGTTCTAACAAACGTCTTTCCGTCCTGAAGCGGGAAACCAAATCATCACTGACGTCATTGAAGTGGGACCGTTGGAGGGAATGAAGTGAGAAAGTGCAGAAAATTTCATAAAATGTTAATAACACAAATCATTTACCATCAAAAAATAAATGATATTACATGTATATAATTGGAGAAACTTCATATTTAAAAATAAAATAAAAGGATTGCATGTGTAGCAGGTATATAAGATATACAGTAAATGCATTCCACCATAGATCCCCTCACTATATCATTATTGCACTTTTATTTTGTCATACCTGTACAGGTTAGTTCGCTATGGGAGTTTTGTGTTGTTTTTTTTATATATTTTGAAGCCCTCACTTCCTGTTTTTGCGATGCCATGTACCTGAGATTACTTCCCCTTCTTCCTCTTGCTGGTAGCTAGCTGAGGAGAAGGTGGGTTGTTTTGCCGCTCTGCACAGATTTTCGTTTTAAAGTTGTTTTAAGCATATTTAACCAGTGAAACGGTGAAAATGTGTTCTAGTGCACTTCTTTGTGTTACTATGTTGTTGTTTTGCAAAAGTTCAAGTAGTTTTGATAATGTTATTGGTGACGTTTTGTTATTGTTGTGTTTAACTGTATTAGTGAGGACTTAGCACACACACGCGCACGCTGAGGCTGCAGCATGCTGTAGTCAATTTGCTACGATCTTCCATTACAGGTTGGCTGTATGCTGCACAGGCTGTGTGCTGATGTTCATGTGTGCTGATTTATTTCATACAGGTATGTTTTGGTTGCTCCCATGGTTTATTTTATTTTTATTTTGCACTTTATTGTGTTATCTCCTTTTATATAAAATTACTGTTTAGCCGATGGTGTATTTGTTAGTAAATGTATTTGTAATCTAATTGTAATGTATATGTAATGTGTATCGTGTGTTTTGTAAGTTCTTCTTGCTCTTGCTGGTAGCTAGCTGAGGAGAAGGTTGGCTGTATGCTGCACAGGCTGTGTGCTGATGTCCGCTGCATTTGTGTGTGTCCATTTATTTCATACAGTAAATACGCCAGCGACGGCTAAATGGTATCCCAAATGCCTGTGTCCAGTCCGTAAACACAACGCAGATTGAGGTTATGTACAAGACCGGCTACATTGGTGCCGTGACCCGGATGCATCAAGATCGACGCCAGCTTGGTCGCCAGGGGTCGTCCGACAATTACAACAAAGAATAAGGTTCCTTTTGAAGAGGTTACGCTGAAGTGACTCTTTCACAGTTACCGTAAAAGGACATTGGGAGGGATTTGGTTTTAAATTATTTTTATTTTTCCTTGGAAAGGAAGGGTCAAACAGAAAATTCACTACAAAAAAAATGGATTCCAATATTGTAAATGGGAAAACTGTTCATATTTTTGATTCTGGTTTGGGAAGGGGCATCCAGTCGCTTAACTCTCTAGGGAGGGGGACACAGTTGTTTAACTCTCCAGTTCCTGGTTTTGGGAGGGGGCAGTAGCACGGCTGTTTAATTCTCCAGATGTAAAGCCAGGTGATTTGAGGTCGACAGCTAGCTCCACCCATCCAGTTAGTGTTCCAGACAATGCGGGTTCCCCAGTTTTCACTTCCACTCGTCTACCTAGCCATCCACCCACTGCACACACGCCTGCTAATTCACTTTCAGCCACCCCAGACATGAGTAGCCCAGCTCTGAGTGATCTCATCACACACATTGCCCACCAAGTAGGACAGTCTATATCAACTCAGTTAAAGGGAGAGAGTCAGACATGAAGGCAGTCAAGTACGGGTTCAGAACCCAGGTACAGGCCAGTCACTTGTTGATTCCACACTTAACCTGACTGGTGTGAAGTTAGTCATGCAGTCCGATGTGAGAGAGCCTCCTGTGTACAGAGGGGATGGGTCTGACAGGCTCTCAGTGCATGAGTGGGAGGAGCTGATGGACACCTACCTTAGGAAGAGGAGCATAAAGCTGGGAGAACAGCATCAGGAAATGTCCAGATTGATGGGAAAAGCCAAAGATATTGTCAGAATAACGCTACGCAGCAACCCATCACTGAAACCCCATGAGGACCCAAAAGTTGTTACTGACATACTTAAACAGCATTTCAGCAGTGTGTCATGTTCCAGTATGCCTCTTGCAGACTTCTATAGCACCGTGCCTGTAGCAGGAGAGAACCCAGTTGAGTACTGGATCCGCCTTAACAAGGCTGTTGATGCAGCTGAGGAGAGCCTGAGTAGACAGGGGTGGCATATTGATGATCCGCGTCGAGAGGTGACCATGATGTTCGTGAAGCATTGTCCTGATCCGTCCCTTGCTGCAGTACTGCGGTTCAAAGCACCAGAGAAATGGACGGCTGGTGAAATACAGGAGCATGTTGACCGCCACCAGATTGACACGAGAGAACGACTGAACAACAGACCATACCGTCCTGGCCTAGTGAGTTCTGTCACCGTTCATGCTCAAACACCCGTGTCTGAGGAGGCACCTATGCCCAGCAACCCTGTAATGCCCCCTGTCCAGGCTGAGGCGGGTGTCACATCTGTTCCTCATTTCGATGAGAATTGTCTCAGAACTCTGATTGGCCTTCTTGACCGTACACTTGTTCATAACAGCCAGGAAGTGGTTCAGAACAACCAGCCAATGTATAGACAGCACTCGTCTGCCCAGTCACAGAGAAGGCAGTGCAGGGTTTGCAAGTCTGTGGAACATTCCACTTTAGCACACTGCCGACGAGATCGCCTATGTCTGTCATGTTACAGGCCAGGACATATCAAGAAAAACTGTCCCAACTCCACTCCTGGATGGGAGGACCAGACCACGCCTCCACCTCCAGAGCAGCAGCCTTTAAACTGCTAGGCCCGCGTTGGAGGGGGGGGATGTGTGGGCGACGGCAAACAAACCCTCGGAAGAAACTGTGAAATTGAACAGTGTTATGTGAAAGTGTGCAGTGCAACACCGGCTGGTGTGAAAGTGATAGCACAGAATATACACAGAATTGAGCTGTACGATGAGCTATTCTACGCCCCGGTCAATGTGAATAATACATTCCAGATGAAGGGCATGCTTGATTCGGGTTCTATGGCCTGCACTTTCAGTGAAGAAGCAGAGGAGAGGATGCTGACTGAGAAAGTATTGTCAGAACGTAAACTGATGACTCAGGAAGTGGTTCTGGTGGGCTGTGGAGGAAAGCTCACTAAACCAAAGTGTATGTACGAGGTTGAACTGAAGATCTATGGAGAGAGCTGTATTGTTCCAGTCCTTGTGGTGCCAGGCCAGCGAGATGATCTAATTATCGGCACGAACGTCATCAAGTTCTTCATGCGTAAATTGAAGAACAGTGATGATTACTGGCGCCTTATCTCTGTTTGCAACCTTTCCTCATCTCCAGAGTATGAACAGTTTCTGGACCTCATGGCCAACACGTCCCGTTGGAGGGGTGAGGAGCTACCGGACAAAGTTGGCACAGTCAAGCTTAAACAGTCAGTCACTCTTCTAGCAATGCAGGAGCACCTCGTTTGGGCTAAGCTACCCAACGATACTCCCATGTCACCAGGAAGCACTGTGATCGTGGAGCCAACTTCATCCAAGTCCATGCCACGGAACATTATGGTTGGCTGTGTCGTGACACCTCTGTGGGGTGATAGGTGGATCCCCATGAAGGTCACCAACCTGTCTGATAGATCGGTCACGCTGAAGAGGAATTGTAAGCTGGCAGATGTGTCTCCTTGCTTAGCTGTGGAAGATTTTGAGCTGTTCCAAGGCTCCAGCCAGATTGATAAGATCGTTCCAGTCAAGCACCAGACATCAACCAGCATTTCAGACCTCGAACAGAGACTGCGAGATGTCGGCCTTGACCGCCTCGACATACGACCTTGTCTGACCAGCCAAACCGGAAGGGAGAAGTTGGTCCAGCTGCTCGAGCGCTATAACGATGTCTTCTCCAAGCACGACATGGACTGTGGCGAGGCAAAGGGCTTTGTCCACCGCATCCGACTGACCGATGAACGCCCGTTCCGCCTTCCTTACCGAAGAGTACCCCCTGCTCACTACCAGAAACTACGACAAGTCTTGACAGACATGGAGGAGCAAGGGATAATTCGGAAGTCTGTCAGTGAGTATGCCTCACCGCTGGTGATGGTGTGGAAAAAGGACGGAAATCCAAGGATCTGTACTGATTTTCGGTGGTTGAATGCGAGAACACTTAAGGATGCCCATCCTCTGCCACACCAATCCGACTGCTTGGCCGCATTGGGAGGGAACACCTACTTCAGTACCATGGACTTAACGTCCGGTTTCTACATCCCCATGGCTGAAGAGGATAAGAAGTGTAGTGAGTATAACAGGATGCCGCAGGGACTGTGCAATAGTCATGCTTCCTTTATGCGCATGATGTTGAGTATATTTGGAGATCTGAACTTCAGCAGCCTCCGATGCTACTTAGATGATTTACTTGTCTTTGGATCAACTGAAGATGAGGCCTTACAGCGGCTCGAGGTTGTTTTTCAGCGTCTGCATGATCACAACCTGAAGTTGAGTCCTAAAAAGTGTCACCTGATGCGATCGTCTGTCAAGTTCCTCGGTCACATCATAGATGGCAGTGGTGTGGCTGTGGACCCAGCGAAAGTGGAAGTAATATCCAAAATGTCAAAGACCGATCTCATGGAAGACGACGGGTGTACACCCTCAGTGCCAAGGATCAGGTCTTATCTAGGCATGGTGTTCTTCTACCAGCACTTCATCCCTAACTGCTCTTCCATCGCCAAGCCACTCTTTGCTCTGACTGCTGGTCAAAAGAGCAGAGGAAGGAGGAAGATTAATGTGAAGGCAGGAACGTTCAGGAAACTCAGCCCTGATGATTGGACTCCAGAGTGTGACACTGCCTTCATCAGTCTTAAAGACAGCCTGCTGAACTGTGTGGTCCTTGCACATCCCGACTTCTCACGTCCTCTGATTCTGTCAACTGATGCTTCCTTGGACGGGCTCGGTGCAGTGTTATCACAGATACCAGCTGGTGAACGTAAAGCACGACCCATAGCATTCGCAAGCAAGACCCTGAGCAGCTCCCAGAAGAATTATCCAGCTCATCGGCTTTAGTTTTTGGCACTGAAGTGGAGTATTTGCGACAAGTTCCGCCATTGGTTGAAAGGCAACTCCTTCACAGTGTGGACGGACAACAATCCACTCATACATAATGACCAAGCCCAAACTCGACGCCTGCGAGCAACGATGGGTTGCAAGGCTTGCTCCTTACACATTCAGTCTGAAGCACATTGCAGGAACCAAGAACGTAGTGGCTGATGCTCTCAGTCAGGACCCGTTTGCCAAGACAGTTGGGCAGAGACTTGTCACAGAGCCTTACAACAGCTTGCTCGCAGAGTCTGATGGAGTTGGGGCGAGTGGCGTTCAGGATGCCTTTCGTCTGAAAGTCCAGTGTCACCGGACAAAGAAGACAAAACGGTGTGCTGTGTCTGAAAGTTCCCAACCTCTGTGTGACAATGTTGTGAAAGCGGTCTTCGATTCTCATGATCACTGGGATGAAGCTGCAGAGTCCAGGGCAACAGAACTGGTGCAGTCTGTGCAACGCCGGGTTCCACCTGGGCATGATTTGCTACCTGTCTCCGACAGAGCCAAGAACTGGACCCTGGAATCTCTAAAGTCATGCCGTTTATGAGTCGTGAGAGGAGACCTTCCAGGCGAGAGAAAGGAGGTCTGGACAGGGATGCCCTGGCGCTTATCAAGCAGTGGGAGAGACTTAAAGTCATTGATGGAGTTCTTTACAGAGTTGAGCAAACAGAAGAGATACCAGTTTGTCTTGCCCCAGAATCTAATTGGAAAGGCCTTGAGTGGTGTGCATGATCTGACCGGACATCAAGGGCAGGCAACAACGATTCACCTGGCGAGACAGCGGTTCTTTTGGCCCAGAATGGAGCAGCAGATTAAAGACTATGTGAAGTGCTGTTAGAGATGCATTTTGGCCAAGACACCAGACCCTTCTGCTAGAGCTCTGCTTGAAAGTATCAGGACTTCCGCTCCTATGGAACTCGTGTGTCTGGATTTCTGGAGTGCGGAGGATAACAAGCAACGCTCCATTGATGTTCTCGTCCTAACTGATCACTTTACAAAGTTGGCTCACGCCTTTCCCTGCACCAACCAACAGGCGAAGCACATTGCTAGGAAGTTATGGGACAATGTCTTTTGTGTGTACGGGTTTCCAGGACGACTCCACACAGATCAAGGAGCCAATTTTGAGAGTGAGCTCATTGCAGAACTGCTCAAGCTATCAGGGGTCTCCAAGTCTCACACTACAGCATACCATCCCATGGGGAACGGAGGAACTGAGAGTATGCTCCGTTCGTTGCCAGTGAGAGAGAAAGCCAAGTGGCCCCAATAAATCCAGACCCTGACATTCGCATACAATGCAACGGTGCACGAGACAACTGGATATGCACCTTTCCATCTGATGTTTGGTTGAATCCCGAGACTTCCTGTTGATGTGATGTTCAAAAAAGTCCTGCACGATCCAGTAGTTGTTGACTACAGGAGTTATGTGACAACGCTTATGTCCCACCTCCATGAGGCAGCTGATATCGCTCAGAGACATGCCATCAAAGAGCAAGACAAACAAGCCAGATGTTACAATCGGAAAGTCAAGGGGACTTGTTTGAATGTGGGAAACAGAGTACTCCTTGCCAACAAAGGCGAGAGGGGAAAGAAGAAACTTGCAGACAAGGGGGAGCCGACAGTCTACACCGTTGTGGATAGTAACTCGCAGACTCATATCTACAAGTTGGAAGATAATAATGGGAAGATGAAGGTGGTGGATCGCAACCTTATCTTGGACATTAGTTTCTTGCCTGTAGAGTCTGCTGGTGGAGGCACTTCGGACACTGAGGACAGTCTTGATGTCTCAGAGGACGTTTCTCAAACTGAGAATTCTATCAACTCTTTGGAGGGGGAGGATTCGGAGGATAGGACATGTGCATGTATACTCAGTGGTGCAGAAGATGGTGCTAGTCATCGATTCTGTGATGAAGTTGATACGGACGAAGATGGTTCTGATGCAGGCACAGAGTTGGACCAGTCAGTTGTCTCAGATGTAGCATCAGGGTTTGACACCAGTAACGTCCAGTCATTCAGACCAGTCACATAGCCAGCAGTTGACATATCAGACACAGTGTCTGGTGATCACACAACCCACACCCCAACGGTTATTCCTGACACAGTACCAGCAGTTGGGGAAGAGCAGGGTTCAGTCAGTCAGGTGCCCACTCAAGCGGACACGCAGGGTGTAACCAGGACACGTGCTGGCAGGGTTGTTAGGAAAGTCAACCGGTTGGTAGAAACTATGGTCCAGACGCCACTCAGTTTGGGGGGGTTCGTCTGCTAGTTTAGTGAGGGACCCCTGCCCTGTTCTAGAGTTGTTTTTGTTTTGTTCTCCTTTCGTTTCTTTGATTTTCATGGTGTCACTATGATATGGTGTACTTACTGAATGTATTCACTGTATGGTTTGGGTCTGGTGGGCCGGGTGGTTTGGTATACACGGCATCGGACATTTCTAGGGGAGTCTGGGGTTTGGCCGACCCTTCTCCGAACCTGTTTAGCAGGTAGCTTGTAACTGTACATAAAGATTAGATCTTTGTGTGTACCCGTGCCAGCTATGTCAGTGTTGGTTGACCCAAATAGTGTTATGCCCGATGTTCAGGATTTTGGTGTAATTCAGGAGGGGTGAATGTAGCAGGTATATAAGATATACAGCAAATGCATTTGAGGAAGAAAACCAAAGAAAATGTCTCTGTATACTGAAATGCCTTTTCAACTAGCAACTTTAGTGTATTAGGAATGTCTTCCTCCTCTTTCTACCTGGGAACATCTCAGGCAATCTGTTCTCACGCATCAAAAATTATCACTTCTATGGTGCCTTGTAGTCTCCCTCTTCCCCTCTACCTCCTGTC
>BJFM01005547.1:2765-22440 GCA_016586285.1 Arothron firmamentum
CCCACGGAAAATATGCACCCCCCCCCCCCAAAAAAAAAACTACGCAAAAGCTCGACTTAAATAAAAGCTCAACAAAAATCCAAACACGCCGCAGTCATATTTAGAATGTAGTTGGAAGTAAAGTATTTTTATTTTTTATTTTTTTAAATTCTTTTAATTGGGGGAGAAGCGGAATCAAATTATTTACCCTGCGTGAAATCTTGTTTTGGATCTTAACAAAAAGTCAGTATCACATTAAATCGACTGGAGATTCAGAAATGTCAAACCGACAGTTTATTCTCCGGCGAGGCGTCGGACTGTTGGGTGATAATAAAACCTCCACTAAACAGATTTTTTTAAATTAGATTTTTTTCTGTTTTGATGAGAAAATTTTTTAATAAAACGTTTTCTTTTTACCGCGAGTGTAATCAACAATTTCCATAAAATAAGTTTTGGAATATCACGAGGAAATTTTCTTTGAAATTCTATAATTAATAGATCACTGATAATAAAATCTGCAGCCAATAGTTATTTCACGTTTTTTTTTAATCAGCACATTTCCAACAGACCTCAGCGACCAATTTACAGCTGCTAATTTAATTTATTAACATAAAGTTGCCATTGCTGTACTGTATTTATTTTGTTTATCTGTAAAAAAATATATATCCAAAATTCAACTAAATGCGACTGTTCCGGATATGCGTGGGTTAGGTCCGTAATAAATTGGCCAAAATAATTATACAAGCTATAAAAATATATATAAAGAGCATAAAGAAACATTTCTATGAAAATTGTGTTCTTTTAAGCTTTAAAAAAATCCTTAGATTCAGGATTATACATAAAATAAATACGAGGGGGACATTTTCGATTATTTATATTTTTTTATTTTGGTAGAGTCAAATTGAGGATCTTAATGCTTAATCTAATCCAAACAACTCCAAACGCGTCACCTCACACTAACGAAGGCCGGGAACAGACAGTGAAACGTTGCATTTCTTTGAATGTTTTTATCTGCGCACATTTCATATCTCGCCATTGAAAACGCGGTGACGGACGTCGTTAACCGTGATTGGTCAGCCGCTTGGTTTCCTGGGATCTGATTGGATAAGACCCGACCACTCGCAGGCTACTGGGAAGAAGAAGGGCGGAAGTGGCTCACGCGGTCCTGCAAGTAACGTAAACACCTGGAAACCAATCTGAGAGTGCAGGTTTCCAACTAGCAGCTCCTCAGCCCTTCCTTTCTTCTCACCGCTCTGTGCGCGTGCGTGTGTGCGTGTGTGTGTATTGTTTTATGCTGGCCCTTTGGCCCGGAACACACAGGGGGCAGCGGGCGCCCAGCTTCATCCTCCTGGGGGTAAACTGTTGTGACAGAGCGCTCAGGGGCCCCTCATTAGCTCTGTGTCCATTAAGAAGCAGAGAAGCTGCCTTAATCCTCTCTGTCCTCCTCAATCTGGCAACACACACACGATTATGGTTCCATTTTCATCCACTCTTGTAGACAGTTTAACCACTTTTTTTGAATTAATGCGTTCTAATCCTCCACACAGAAAGTATGGGAGGGGCTCAAAAGTAATCCATTACTATCAATACTTGTGCAAGTTTTAAATATATTACATTTAGGTGTTTCAATTTATGTGTGTGATACAGGTGGTGATGGTGGGGTGTGTGTGTGTGTGTGTGTGTGTGTGTGTTTGTGGGGGGGGCAATACACAAAACAGTCGATTTGTCAAAAATCAAAATAAACCAAATACACTTTATTTATAAATCTTGAGTTATAATTTAATATGGAACCAATATGCTTTCACAGTACATTACAGTTTTTGTCAAAAAAAACAACACACGCACACACACACACACACACACACACACACACACACACACACACACACACACACACACACACACACACACACACACACACACACACAACCTGCAGTGTTTTTTGTGCCATCAAGCAGCATGGGCTCATAAATGCAACACTTATGATCTAAAAATGTTTTGTTTTTTTTATCAAGAAGAATGTAGAAACGTTCAATCAGATCGTCTCCATCAACACGAGTGTTTGCTGACGTATTAATACTGGAACCACATCGCTTTTCCTTTTATGCAAAAAAATTGGGCGACATAATCCAAAATATACTGTTTAATTGAGCTATACCAAGGACGTCTGCCTCTGTCCGTTTTCCTCCACCATCACCTGAAATTGGAAATAACATTTTTGGGCTTCACCAGCAAAAATGTGTTTTAAGTGTTGTGTTAGACGTGGAAACACACATTCAGATGAGAGTAGCACGTGAGTATAAAACAAAAGGTTTAAAAAATACGAATCTAAGAAAATAATCATATCACAAACATTTCCCACACATTTTGTTGCTCTCTTTTTTTTGGATATTGATATTTAGAAGAATCCGTAGAAAGAATCGGATCCGTAATCTCTTTTTTTTAACACTGCAAAACAATTTCTGTCAGATGCTACTGGGCTTGAAATGCACGTAAATCTTTGTGAAACGCTCCGTGATCCAAAGTGCCACATACGGAAATAAGGAACCAAACAAAAAACGTAAAGAAAGACAGCAACGACGACGACGATGACGATGACGAACAGACACGAAACCATCCCTGCCGTTCTCTCACAGGCCGGGCCCAAACCGCTACCTGAAGGGAACAGAAGAGAACTCACAAACATGATAAATATACACGCCGGGTCCAATAAATACGCCCCCCCACCCCACCCCAACAAACAACAGCTGGAATCGTTAAAAAAAGAGAACTTTCGCTTGTTTTCGGTGCTGCGAATGGAACACACACACACACTCCACCCTTCAAAGTATCAAACCTTTCAGACCCCACAGCTGCGATGGAGCTGCGATGGAGCGTCGCCATCGCAGCGGCGAGCCCTACCGCAGGAGCCCTACCTCAGGAGCCCCGGAGGAGCCCTACCGCAGGAGCCCGACCGGAGGAGCCCTACTGGAGGAGCCCCGGAGGAGCCCTACTGGAGGAGCCCGACCGGAGGAGCCCGACCGGAGGAGCCCTACTGGAGGGGCATGTAGGGCCAGCTGAAGCTGCTTCCAGACAGCAGCATGTCCCTGATCAGCGTCTCGATGGGGGTCTTCCCCACCAAGCGGATGAAGAAAAGCTGCTCGATGACAGAGGACGAGACGGTGCGGAGGGAAGGCAGGCGGAGCAGGAGCTTCCCGAAGCGGTTGGGCTGGTTGGGATACTGACTCCTCACATACTCCTCCAGCGCACACTGGGATTTCTCCTGCAGACCCTCCACGTGGGCCACGTCGGACAGCCCGCAAGCATCTACGCGCGGAGAGAGGGAGCAGACGGATGAGCTGACGGATGAAGGCTAGCGCCGAGGCAACATCACCTTTCAGCGTTGCCATGTTTATCAGCGTTAATCTGCGGGATTGATGGCCGTGATTGAAAGTCATCAACAGATCAGATCCAGCTCAGATGGCCAGATTATGAGTACAACACAGCACAGTTAGCATGATCACCACAGATTTAAGAAGCTAATGTAGCACAACGCTGCTAAAATGTGTTATTACACAATAATAACATCCCAAATGCTGCAGCGAAAGCACCATGTCGAGTCAAACCATTGCTGAAATTAAAGTCTGAGGATAAAGGCAGAGTTTGGTGTGCTGTTTTGGTGGGCCAGACGGCAGCAGTGGTGAAGGAACAGTGTGTGTCCCGCTTAACTAACACATGTTCAGATGTGCTCACGAGCGCCGAAACGGCCCTCTTCCGTTTTTATCCTCATCACTAATTGTGTAATATAGTTAGGAACACTAGTTCAGCTTAAGAAAGCCAACTATCACTTTCCTGAGCTATTTAATACATTAAAAATTTTCACTTAAAAAAATATATATATATAAAAACACATTTGTAATATAGTATTAATTTGTCAGTGATATTTAATATATTATTTATTTAGCATTTCTTCATTATTTGGATGTAAAATTTACAAACAAAAATGAATGCAAATATAAAGTGTAGAAAATAAATTCAGTTATTTTGTTATATTTAAAAATACGTGTCAAATTTATTAGTATTATCAATAATATTATAATAATATTAACTACAATGGCAATAATAATAATAATAATATCGCAATAAACTGATTTTTTTAAATATGTTTTGCCGAGGTCAATTTTACAATTTCAATTTAACACTGATGCAGGACATTAAATATAAAATATCGGCTTTCTTAATTGAGTGTAAACTGAAGGAATGGAGGCCTAGCTGCTTTAAATGATCGTGGTTGAATATTATTGGATATAACCCGTGTTTAGGAGTCGCCTCTGCGTTCCTTTCTGTGCTGGGCTCGTCTTCATCGCCGGTGATGAAGACTTTCGCTTTACCTGTGGTGAACAGCACGATGGCTTTGATGCAGCTGTACTCCGCCGAGTCCACGTGCAGAATCTTCAGCTTCTCCACCTGCTCCTGGAAGACCCGGATGTGGTCCATGAAGGCCACCACCCGGTCCGCGGACATCGGGGAGGCGTGGAGGCCGGCGGCTGCCAGCAGCGGGGCGACGTGGACGGGCATGGAGCACTGGGCGGCGTTCAGCACGAACAGCTCGCTCCAGGTGAGGCGCAGCAGGGCCACCTGGTCCGTGACCTGCAGGTCCGGGAAGAAGGGGATGTTGCGGGCCCACTCCACGGCACTGAACAGCATCCGCGCCGCCAGCTCGCAGATGTTCTCGATGCCCATGAGGTTGCTGCTCTGCAGGCACTGAGAGCCGAACCGGGAGGTGGGATAGGGCTCGGCCCGCAGCAGGAGAGAGATGTACCCCGACAGGTAGGAGTGACACTGGAGGGGGTCCCCGTTGGTGAGGGCAAACTGGCCGTGGAAGGACTGCGTGGGAATCCTGCCCCTCTGCACGGCTGCAAGGAGAAACGGCACAAAAGAATGAATCACTGGTCTAAAAGGCAAAATACGGCTGCAGAAAACTGCAAAGCGGAGGATTTCAAATCCTGCCCGTCCGTTCATGGACCAGCGGCTCTGAAGCTGCAGGCGCACAGCTTCAGAAACACATCGTCGGGATAATAAGAAATAAAATGTATATTGCTCTAATAGGCCTGTTAACGTGTTTTGTTTTTTTTTTTTAAAAAAAACAACAAAAAAACACGGCTTTTAAACTCAAAAGTATAATTTCCAGCAGCTTCTGCCCAGTAAATACAAGATGATAGTCAAGAATATTAAACAAAACACGGATTATTTTAGCAGATTCTTTATTTAACTACATTAAAAAGTCAAATTATGAACTGACATTATTTTATGAGATACTCTTACGTTTAAGAGCCATGAACTCATAACCTAACTGAGCAATATATTACTGGGTCATGTTAGGTTACATTAGGGTAAACGGGCATGAAGCCTTTTAAGGACAAGTGCTCTCTCTCTCCGTCTCTCTCTCTCTTTCTCTCTCTCTCTCTCACACACACACTCTCTCTCTCTCTCTCTCTCTCTCTCTCTCTCTCTCTCTCTCTCAGGAGAAAGAGGCCACATGCGACAGATAATCTACTGCCGTCACGCACTTGAACGTTTTAAAATAAATAAATAAAAGCGCAAATTCGTTTATAATGCAACGACAACAACAACAAAAAGCTTTCCTAATTTCAACCAAACTGAATGTGGCTTGGTGTTTCTTGCATGAGGCATTATTCATATCAGCAGCAGCTTATTTTAGTTGCTAGCTCGGCGAAAGAGATGCTAACTGGAAACCTGTGCTGGGCTGCAGAAATCCCAGTTCCAGAGACAAAAGGAGCCTTGGAATTATAGCTTGAATACGATTACAGGGAGAGGACAATATCCAGAAATGAAACCCAATGAACATGCAGAACGTGTCTAGAAAGAGGCGAAGATAACAGCGAAACTGCGGCGGGATGCCGCAGCGGCAGCAGCCGGAGGTTGGCGCGTACCTTCCCTCCTCATGCCCACTTTGAGGCACTTCTTCAGGCGGCAGTACTGGCACTGGTTGCGGTGGTGCTGGTCCACGGGGCAGTTCCTGTTGGCCCTGCAGGTGTAGGTCAGGTTCCTCCTGACGCTGCGCTTGAAGAAGCTCTTACATCCTTCACAGGTGAACTGTCCGTAGTGTTTCCCGCTGGATTTGTCCCCGCACACGATGCACTCGATCTGCTGGCTCTGCTGTTTGTCCATGGACGAGGAGGAGGAGGAGGAGGAGGAAGAAGACGAAGAAGCGGTGCTGGTGGTGGTGCCGTTGGGCACGGCGGTGGCGCCGGACTGGCCGGCCGGCGGCGGCGCGCTCTGAGGCGCAGCCGCCGCAGCTGGAGGCATCTCCAGAGGAGGCGCCGCGTTCATGTGTCCCGCCAGCTGCCCGGGCAGAGACAGAGGTGCGACCTGGGACACGGGGGAGGAGAGGGACCCCTGCGCGTCCCCAACGCCCTCGGAGTTTCTCCACGCCACCATCGCCATGTCGACCGTCCCCAAACTTGGTTGCAGCAACTTTTCCTTTTGACGCGACAACGAACGCAAACGCGATCTCTCTGCGTGAACTGTTCACACGCAATCAGGGCAAGCGCGGCATCCCCTCCAGAGTGTCAGATATGCCTCGAAACACGACCGGGGCTTTTCAAATATCCACGCTGCAAATGTCAGGCCAGCGGCAGCGTGGATGGTGCCAATCCCTCACGACGCTTCTGGAAGGAGCCGCACTCAGAGATCCAGGGAGGAGAATAAAGACAGTGAGGCAACATCCACGGAGGGAAAGCGGCGCTGTCTGCCCAACAGGAGTCAGGCTGCTCCGTCCTGCTCTGTCTTCAGCTTTGAACACAAGAACGTGGCGCTTCGGATGTCGGGTTTTTGCAACCAGGCTCTCCAGGCGAGCCCTGTCCTCCAGATGAGTCACAAGTTTGAGCAAAACGACAACAGAGGAGAGAAAGAGAGAATGAGAGCGTGATGGGTGATGATTTTATGATGCCTTGCTCCGGAGCAGAGGAGGAGAGTGGTGCGTCCGTGCGTCACAGGCTGCGCCTCCGTGACGTCACCGCTGGGGGCGGAGCCGCAGCTTGACCGGGACCGCTGATTCTGGGAACGGCAACGCGACCTTTGGCTCCCCTCCTTCCCTCCGTCCCCTGTTTGAGTCGCAGACATGGCAGCAGCACCAACTCCACTCCACAACAGCCATCTTGTAACCTCCAGCGTTTCTGTCCTAAAGTCGGCCTCGGATCTACTTCAGTGCGCGCTTTCGCCGCCGCTGCAGGCTCCTCAGTGCAGAAACGCGATGCCACCTAGTGTCATCAGGAAATGATGCAGCGCAGCAGCGTGCACACGCTTCGCTTGCTTCACATTGATAGGTCTGTGAATTTGAAATGACCGCTGCCATAGCGAGAGTCTCTCATGAACATGTTCAACTGGCCTCAGCGGTACGTTCTGTCTGAGAAATATTCCATCGTGCACCGACAAAATAGCTTCTGAACTGAAGAAAATAAGTTTCTGTTCAGCCAATATGTTTTTTTTTAAATCTAATATGGATATAATAATGTAATTAGACAAAGCAAATCCAAAGAAAAATGTGAATACGTGAATAACGGTCTGCTCTAAGCTTATTTCCAAAGTTTTTGATTTGCTTATTTTGATTTTTTTATTGGGTGACAGGCTGTTTCTCAGCAGCTGGGCCCTTTACCTGCTCAGGTAAACCATCTCTGATGGCAGCAGGTTTGCGCTGAGTGCGGTGAAGGTGTGAAAAGCGAGCGGCCCGAACGTTCCTGAACGCAGCAGTCGTATGTGACAGTAAACAGTCATAGTGTAATCTCATTATGATAATCAGATTATTGCTTGTGAAGTATTCCGTGCAGCGTGTGTCCCAGCGTCACCGCGACGCTTCTGCTCGCCGTTTCGGTGGAAGACCGCGGGCCCGCTGACGGTAAAAAGCAGCAGCCGATTGCACGTTTGGGCGCGGAGTGAACCCCAGCAGCGCTGGGAGGAGGCCGAAGGCCCCCTGCTGTCTCGCTGTGGCTGCGGTTGAAATGACGCCAGGCGCTTTAGGCAGCTAAGCAGGGTCAGATCCTGGCCGAAGGGCAACCATAACTGGTGGCGCCTCAGCCACAAACTCACCTGTGACCTCTGGATTACCTTTGACTTTCAAAGGAATCCCGAACCCTTGACGTCTAAAGCTGCTTCCGAGGGGCGACATTACTGATGGGGGGAAAGTGACGCTGGAGTCTGGCGGCGAAAGCAGGTTAGCGTGCGGCGGAAGCGCATCATGGTGGCTCCTCACTTTTGAACAGAGTGGTTCAAAGTGTGTGGCCTCATCAGGCTTTGTGCTGAGCACTACTTAACCTCTGACATCACCCACACAAGAACTCATTATCTGTCAAGATTAACCCACATACAGCAGCTGAGGAAACCGCTAAAATGCCCACAGCTCAAGTTTCAACACTTCCCCAAACAATAACATCAAAGCAGATCTCACAGTTTTCCAACCGGAACCCTCAGGTTGGCATCTGCACGCGTTATTGAATAAATCATGCATGAATCGCTATTAAAAAGAGAAGAAAACGGATGGATAATCACGTTTTATGCAAACGATGTCCTAACTTTGAGACATCAAACACGTCTGGTTTGAGTTCGGTGGAATCTTTCAATTTAAGAGTATTTCATCAACCAGTTTAGAGCTGCCATTGAAACCAGAGCTCTGAAGCATCTAAATAAACAATATAAGATAGCGCACAAGTGTTAAAACAGCCTCCCTTCAGTCAGTGACGGAAAAGCTGCTTTAAAACCGAGCAAATGACTTTAGAATGAAGAGCGTTCCATCTCCCGTTCTTTCTTCAGGGTCGGGGTCAGGGTTCTCCCACTATGAGGAGGCAGGAAACCAGCCTGGACAGGTCACCAGTCACACCAGTCACGCCAGTCACCCACACATAGGGGGCAGCCTAGAGTCAACTCTGATGTCAGTAAAGGCAGGTTTTTCCTCAGCGGCATTTTATTTCATGTTTATTTGCGTCAGATAGGCGTATTTCTTTCAGACCACGTTAGGGCCTCCAACACTCACATGGACGTGCTGGACTCTGGCGTCTCACCTCCACCATCACCCTCACGTCTCCACCTTTCTGCCTCCTCCTGTCAGCTCTCTGTCCGCATGCAGGTTGTGCTAGTGTAAGTGCACGTGAGAGGATGATCCCTTGGCCTTCTGTAAATCATCTGCATCTCTTTGTTAGGGTCCAAACTTGAACTCGGAGCTGTTGTTGAACACAACTGTGCTGATGTGAGATGAGGATGGATTCAAGCTTGGCTGCCACAAAATAATGACCAGGGATCATCAAGCCAAACGACACAAATGTAGAATAATTCAGAGCAGTTTTGAGCACGCATGGATATCAGAACAGAATGAGGTTAGTTCTTGCTCTTTCTGGAGGAAATCCCTGGAAACCATGCTCCCGCACTGGTGTCCTTGTATGTGTTTGATGTTGGACCAGTTCCAAGACTTCCTGCTGTTCAAGATCAGGAAGAATGACAGCGAGTCTGCTTCTGCACCTCCTAGAGCCTGTTACAAACAGGTGCAGAGTGTTGCTTTGGCATAGAATAACGCTCGCAGCACTGACTTGTTCCTGCGAAATCGTGTGCAGTTTTGTTCTAATCGGACACCGTCCGTCCTTCACGTCTCCTCCCGCTGAAGACCGGCGCCACTTTTGATGGATCTGTGTTTGCGTCTCTCTGTAGAAGCCAGATCCATCACACCAGTTTGATGCTGAGTGCTGAGTTAATCATGCGCTTCGAGCGTTACCCAAACCCTGTTTTTCCTTTTAGTACCTGAAATCAGCTCCAGCCGAAGAGCCGAGGCCTCCGTTTGCTTCTGGAGCTGCTCGGCACCAGCCGTCATCATTGAACTGCCTTGATGGTGTTTAAATTTCAGCCATTCAAGTCAGCTTGATACTGACGTGGTGGAAACGGTGGAATGTGCTGTAGTTTGTGTTGTGGGAACCTGTTCTGAGGGAATGAACAAGGTCGTCAAGTGACGCACGTGCAAATGTGTTTTGGTGAAGCGCCAGTGTGGACATGCAAACGCTTTCCCTCAGCGGGAGGGAAGGCGTCCATCAACGATGGACGACATTATCAGGGGACAGAAAGCTAATCGGAGCTCTTTTCTGCATGAAAAAGGGATAATTCTCTCTCTCTCTCTCTCTCTCTCTCTGTGCCTCGACCTCTCAGCCGACCACCATGTGACACCAGTGATTAATATGCCGCACGTACAGTTGATTTCTCCGCCCTGTCATTCAGGTGCTGGAAGCTGACTAGCTTTAGCGGTCCAGACAGCTAATCCATAGCGATATCAAGGAAAAAAACAAAACAAAACAACAACACAAGTTCAGCTAAATGTTTCAACAGCGAGCGGAGCCAGCGCTAGCAGAGCATGAAAGGCAGGCGAGGTCACGAAAAGGGTATACCTGGGTCCAGAAGGTGAGACTTTGGGGATGTGGACATGTCAGTCCGGCAGATTCCTCAGGTCAATGTGAAGACAAGTGGAAGACACATTTGTCTGTCAGCATGCAGAGAGCCTGCACAGGTTCAGGCTTCTGTCGTCAAGTCCCAAGTCATTGAGTCAATAGCCGAGGAACACGACACAAGCTCTCACAGTCACTCTGCATCAAGCCCAACAGGGACTGACATGCTTTCCATCCCACTGCACCGCCGCCCTGCCAAGACCCCGTCTGCACTCGAGAAACAGGAGGGAGCTGGGCGCCGGCGAGGCATCCTCGCTCCAAACGTGCGCTCGCGCTCCCTCGGAGCTGCCCTACAAGGTAAAGCGCCGGTCAATCCATAAGGCCAGCTATCATCTCCGCTGGCTGGCGGGGCGCGGCGGGGCGCTCTGGGATGGCCGCGGGGCGCTCTGGGAGGCTGGGCATCAGATCATGGCCAAACACGGCCGCGTCTGCGTTAAACCACTGTCAGCATTTATTTCCCTCTGCGGGGGCATTCAGAGGAGAATCAAAAATGCGACCTTTCGCTGGGTGAGAGCAGAACCTTTCACCCAGCGCGGCAGAAGAATTCATTTGGTCACGTTATCTTTATGGGCTCACAGATGTTTGGCTTCAACAGGCGCAGACACGGAGGGGAAAAACGTCCAACCTGAGGTGTTTTGTCTCATATTTAGCTAGATTTTACCCAAGAATCGCCTCCGCTTTGGCAACCAGCCGTCCGGAATGACCACGGAAGGGAGGCGAGTCGCTCAGCCGGGCAGCAGCCAGCAAGCGTTGGATGGAGATCCAGACGCTGCCGTGTTGGACGCGATGACCCGTCACAGGTTTTAGCACCGTTGGGTGGCTGACGATAAAAGGTGTGGATTTTAGTGGTGTCAACAGCAGGAATCTGTTCCAAACACTCGTTTGTCCAACAGCCAGACAGTCAAGCGCGTGAAAAACAGAAGATTTGATATTTAATGGATTTACAGTTAACACACAGTCACGTGATACTTTCCAAGAAATATACAGAACACAAAGCTTGTTAAATTAAATTCATGTAATTAAAAATAAATCAAAGAAAAGGGCATAAAAATATTTCACACCGCTTTAAAATAGAGGCGACATTTTCCTGTTTCAAAGGTCCGAGGAGACGCTGAAGACCAGCGGTAAGGTCAGAAAACATCACTCTGAAGCCACCATCGTTAGCACAAGCTCTGGCTTTAATGAGAAGGCAACATGCTGCCGCACAGGCGCCAAACCAAGCGAGTATCTATCCACACACCAAGAGTTTGCTTCCAAAAGCCCCACTTCTCACCCGCAACGATCGGCTGGAGGAACGCTGCAACGCCAGACCCAATCTTTGGATCTGTTGATGGGAAACACGTCCACCGGTGTGGAAACGTCAGTGCAAACCTGGTGGGACATTTTGGAGGTAAACTCTTCAAATATCGGCGCTAAGGTCCACTAAAAAACCCCACCTGCAGTCACCACAAGGCAAATCCTCCAAATAAGACAAAAGTGACGTGAAAGTAACAGATTTATGCTGCAAACTAAGTTCCTCCAACAACAAAACAGTCCTGGCGCTGCAAGGGAAGGTCAAGTGTATCTCTGTGGGACGGTAATCCCACTGCACACAAACAGCGGAGCCACTGGGTCGAGCTGATGTCTCCATTTAGGCCAAAGGAACGCACGTTTACCAGTTTTACCACTGATGGAAAACAAAAACAAGACGATATAGAAAAGTCCTACATATGACGCTAAATACATCCTAAACGATGCCGTTTTGCAGACCATACAGAACATTTTGGAGCTCCTGCGTTGGAGACGACTGGTGGGACGTCACCAAAGGCTACATACAGCTGACGGAGCCGCAGCCGGGGGAGTCGCGCTTCTCTGCGGGACGCCCGACTCCTCCGCCCTGCTGTCCTCTGGCACTTGTGCGTCTTGGTTACATACGGAGGAGTCTGCACAGTGACGACGCAGGACGCGTCAGGCCCGTCCGGGGGGGGATCTGCTCCTCCCTCCAGGGTCTGGCCAGCTGCTAATGCTAATACCCATTCTGTTGGAAGCTTCAAAAGGACGTGTCGCTGCACAAATGTCTTCAAGTCGCGCTACAGTCGCACTATTTCTGTCCTCAGAGTTCACGCCAGTCAGCAAACGGGGGGGGGGGGCTTGACTTTGCTCTGGGGCCGCACTAGGCCCTTTCTGCAGATCATGGCGTAATCATGCTGCGGCACCTCCACGGGTAGCGTGCTCTTCTCAAAGTCTCATCGCAAATTCAGATATTCGTCTTATGGGAAACAGAATTATGGCGGTTTGGTTGGCTGTTAAAACAGGAACTCTGGTCATGTGATCGGATCAGGAACTACAGGGGGATATTGCACTCATGCCTCCAGATCAACCTGCAGGGGGGGGGGGGGGAGGGGAACGCTATCTCCTCTAAACACCGCAGACTTATTGTCTTTATAGCAACTATATGTCAGATAGACATGTTACGGTTTTACAGAAAGGTATGTACAAAAATATTCCATGGCCCCCGTTAACTCAAAATGAAAGCGTAAGAAGTGGTGGCAGCTTCATTTATTTCAGTAAAGCTCCTCTCTGTAGTTTAAGGCTTCATGCTAAGCTAAGTTTAGCAGCTGTTGGCTCCGTGATAAGAATATGAATGAGCAAAATATGGCTCCCATAAATATGGAAGTCTCTGCTTAAATCCCACCTCCAAATACTTTGGAAATGAAAATCCACTATGGTGACAGGACAAAGATCTCCATTTTTGATGCAAAAAATATAAAATACTAACAAAGTTAGTCAGGAGAACAAAGTATTCTCTATAAAGTGGGTATGCAGGAACTCACGATGGCATCGAGTTCTCTAAAAAAAGGGATGAGGAGTCAGATGAAGATGCAGTAAAAGCAAAGCAGGGGTTTAAATCTGGGGGCCCGGGTGTGTGTTTGCTGTGAAGGGACCACCAATCCCGCCTCGTCGGCTGCGTCCCACCCTAAACGCTTCCACACCTTCAACAGTGATGATCTGATCAGAGAAGCTTCTCATCCCCGTCATCTGTCTCCTGCTCCACCCACCACCACACAGGGAGCAGCAACGACGTCGCAGGAGCAGGACCTGCCCCAACATTCAGCCCAGCAGCGCTGTTATCACAGCCCACCAGAGTTTAGTTGCTGCGCCGGCGTCCTATCGCCACGGAGACATTTCAAAACAATCTCAACTATGTGCAAAAAACTGTAGCCTTTCTGTCCAAATGAGGAAGTCCAACACAAAAAATGCTTTCTGTTTGGATAATCATTAGATCCTATTTAAACTATATTTAATTATCACTTTATAGATATATATATATATATGGAGAAAGAGAGCGAGAGGAATGCTTTGATGTCATGTTTTCATTTACGTTAGCTCTCCCTAAATCACACTACTACTTATTATTGTTGTTTATTCTGCATAAATATGGCAGCTGTGAACCTGTTTCCACTTTGTGTCCCACTGCTGATCGAAGAAAGGTCAACCATGTGACTCCCACAGCTGACGTCCTGAGAAGCAACTTCCTTCTAAAGGAAAATAAAACTGAAGTTGAAATAACTCTGAGGCCTCCATGTTGACGTCGGTGGAGGGGGAGAGCCGCCCCACCTCCACCTCAGGGTGGCATCCTGGCACAAATGGACGTTTCAGTAAATAAAGGGATCACTAAAAGGTGGAGGATGGACATGAAGCGCACGCGCGCGGGCCTCTTTTCCCCAAGCCAGGTTGACCCCCAGGTTGATGAGTCCGTCCCGGCCGGGGCTGTTGTGATACCACTGTACCCAGTCACTATAGAACCGACTCCAGGTTGTCGCTGGTCTCCGCCTCCTCCAGGTTGTAGATGAACTTTGTCCTGCTGACGGGGTTCTGCGCGATCTCCTTGCCCAGATTGTCCAGGGTCACGTTGGAGGCGAAGAGCTCGGTGGGCGTGAGGTAGCCGTCGCTGTTCTTGATGTACTTCCTGTAGTTCTTCCGCAAGCACCGCCACGTGGTGGTGTAGAGGAGGAAGGCGGAGGACTTCAGGACGATGGCGATGCTGACGTAGAGGTGCCTGTAGGCCACGTTGTCGTACAGCACGCAGGCTCCCTTCTCGCCACACACGGTGCTCCAGAAGAGACAGGTGGAGTCGATGCCCATGCCAAAGATCAGAGGGGGGGGGATGAAACCTGCAACACCAGGGCAGCGCGGACAGACAGCGAGTCAAAAGGGCAAAAGCGTAGCAGTTTGAGCTCAGCTTTGCTTCACATCGGCACAGACAGACGCCGCGGCCCGTCTGAGCCGAAGTGACGGCAAATCTGCAGGCAGGCGGGGGGACATTAAATGGACACAAAGAGCAGGTGAGTGAGAAGACAGAGCTGGTGTCCTGTGCATGTGACGGGCTCACACACACACACACACACACACACACACATGCTAAAGGTGATGAAGTGAATGATTAAAATGTTCACCGATCAGTCTGAGGAGCAGGAACAGAACTCCCAGGGCGTAAGACTTCAGTTCCGGGCTGACGGTTCTGAAACCACAGAAGAAGACTGGCATCAACGTGTGAAGTGTTGAAGGCCCAAACCTCCTCTGAGCAGATCCACAGGACAAAAAAACCCCATCATTTTAACGGTAGCGTCGATGCGTTCCCTCTGGTAGACGTTGGCTCTGCAGCCTCAGAGGAAACGTGACGCAGAAAATCTACATTTTCTTCTTGGTGCAAAGAAAATCTGGGACAACTTGAGTCCATGTTTTCCTTTACAGGCAGGTTCCCTCAGGGAAAATGGAGTTTTAGCAGTGCAGTAACAACATTTAAAACGATAGACGAGCAGCACACAAGAAAAACGAGAAAAGAAGCCAAGGAAAGATAAAAATAACAAATAAAAAGATAGATTAACGAAGCGTGGTATTGTTTTGCACATTTATCCTTGCGTTAGGGCTTGATTGACGTCCTGCGGGACTTAGCTGCTCCTCCTCGTCCTCTTGCGCCCTGTTTCCTGCCTCCGAGCGAGGACTTGTGCATTGTGATGTCATGGGGGACAAAAGGGTTTTACACTCTGTAGATTCTGCCTGTGAGGAGCAGCAGCCTGGACAAAAGCGTCTGAGCCATCAGGTTTACGTTCCCAGATGTTGCTCGAGCTAGAAACCGTCCAGCTGTAGACAACACCCACCTGACACACCCACAGGAACCCACAGGACTCCACCTTTACCCACAAACACCAGCATTTTGTATCTGTAATATAGCTACAGCCATGGGCAGGAATGATGGGGGGGGGGCAGGGGGACCGAGTCCCGACATTCTGTCCCTCCCATAATGTTGTGAATATTGCTGTTCACCGGCCCCACAGTGGTGTGGCCCCCGGTGTGACTCAGGTGGAAATAAACTGTGGTTAGCTCAGTCTTCCTGACTGAATCGTGTCCTTACTGAGACACAGCTGATTAACCCTCTATTAGGTAAACGCTACACTGGGGCTGGAACGATTAGTCGCATAATTCGAGTAATTCGATGACTAAAAAGCTTCGATACAAGTTATTTGTGTCGAAGCTTCGTTTAAATTCGGTCCACGATACTTCTGTGTTCAGCACGGATCGTCATTTCTGCTGATGCGTCCCTGAAGATCCATGTGAGGCGGATCGCAAAGAATTTAACATTAAAAAGAAAAGCAACCGTACAGCAGCGTGTCTACTGGAAGGTGCAGTTAGCTTAGCATAATAGCACCACGCTGCTGCTGCAGCAGCTGCAAAGGAAACATCCGTCTCTGCTCAAAGTCTGCAGAGCGGAGCGGAACAGCAGCTAAGGCTAATGGTAATTAGCAGAAATTAACAGAAACCAGTGTGATCATGATGGAGAGAAGTCTGCTAGCTAACACACTTTGTTTCCAGCTCTGTGGAAAGGCTGGTTCACAACTCTAACCAATGTGGCGGCTAATCTGCTAGCTAACACCTTCCCAATTCGGCTAAGTTTTTGCTTAAGATAATTATAATAATAATCTGCCGAAAATAAAGTGCTAAAGTGAGTTTGTTAACTTTAGTTAGTTAAATTATAAAAGTCAGTTTAATTAACTCGGGATCTGTGATATCATTTCGAGCATCTTCAACGGAACAAGAACATTACAGATGCTTTTCAATAAAGTTAGAGTGATGGGTGTACTTCTTCTCTGATAGAATCCTCCATTAGTGAGCTAACGGACTGCTGCCGCCCTGCTCTACACCTGCATCTGCGATTGTTAACAGCGATTGTTAACAGCGCCCTCTGGTGGCCAGCAGCTTTTCCACTCGCCTGATGAGGATGATGACGGAGGGCGTCTGGGCCATGGCTCCAATCATGCTGCACACACAGATGACGCACAGAAAGGTGAGGAAGGCCTCCTGGCAGCCTGGGCTGGGACACTTCCCTGGCAAAGCTACAGCGTCCTCGCTGCTGCTGGACACGCACGTGCAGCCGCTCAGGTTCTGGGAAACCAGGACGCGCACCAGAGTGTTGTCATTCAGAGTGTGAAAGTGTGAGCACGTGCGCGTCTCAGTCGGGCTCCTGGACTCACTGCTTTGGTGCAACCAGCGAAGCAGGCGGACAGGTAGGTGACGGCGTTGGAGCCGCACACGGGGCTCACAGACTCCGTCAGACAGTTACAGTTGCTGATGCACACGGGCTCAGGGTCTCTCCTGGACTGCAGTGTCCTACAGGGGGGGTCAAAGGTCAAGTTAGGGACATCTATTCATCTCTGAAGCCAACAGGAGGTTATTCCTCCTGCGAATGTTCACATAACACTGGATTTATCAACAGAGGGGTCTCCTCCTCCTCCTCCTCCTCCTCCTCCATTTCATGCATAATTAGAAGAAACTTCTGCATTTCAATAACTTGAAATATGATTTAAAAAAATCAAATGAGTGAGGAGCACTCCTCATCCCTCCTCTGGCTGCTTACTCGTTGCTGTAGTTGACAGTGATTCCTGCTACAGGTCCGGTATCACAGCCCAGGAAAAGGAAAGACACGTAACAGGCGGTGGAGACCAGGTTGACCAGCATGGCCATGCGGACGGCTCCCAGGGCGGACAGGTTCAGCTTCTTCACCAGCAGACCTCCGAGGAAGATGCCCAGGCAGGCACAGGGGATGGCCGTCATTCCTGACGAGCAGCAGAGCAGGTAACACAACTGGGGGCGTCCACATTTGACCCAACGACGGCCAGAAATGATGATTGAGCTGAACACACGGACCCAGATGAGTGGATCACCACCCACTGGAGGTCTGCACTTCAGTCATTTACTGTTTATCAACTCATTGTACATAATAATCCTTAAAATTACTGATCTCCTCTTGTTTTAAAAGCCAAATTATATCTCCTGTCTAATCATTTCAAAGTAAAATGAATTTATTCTGCCTCCACTTGCTGTGTTCTTCTGGAAAGTTGGTAAATATTCTAGCTGTCGTGCTGCAAGTGGACTGGTTGGGTTCCTGTCCCCAGTCAGGACACCAGTTTATCACGTGGAGACAAAGAACCTCCAACTCCAGTCAGAAGGCCTGAGCTGCTGTTTGGGATGATAGAAGCGGCTGTAGGCGGAGCCTGGGGACGACGGTCTGACCCGAACCGAAAGTGAAACCCCCACCTCTGAAAACATGCGCCTACCGAGCAGCTGGTTGGCTGAGGAGGTGGTCAGGTTGAACTGCTGCTCCAGGTATTTGCCCAGGAAGGCGGCGAAGCCGGCGACCACGGCGATCTCCATGCAGGCGGCCAGCGTGATGCAGCTGAAGACGGGGTTGGACAGCAGGTGTCTGGTCACCCTGGGGATGACTGAAACACAGAAGACATGTGAGACCGCTCCGCCCGCCAGGAACACACACAACACCTGGACCCCCACCTCTGAGATGCTGGCAAACCGAGAGCCCGCTGTTTATCTCGAAGCCGTGGACGGAGCCTTTGGGTCCGGGGCCCGGGTACTCCGGGGTCAGAGAGGAAGGCAGCATGGCCTGCTCGCTCTCCCCTCCGCCGTCCAGGTGCTGCTCGTCCAACGCCTGGGGGAAGCCGAACATGAAGAGGGCCGACAGGAAGAGTAAGGCACCGCAGAGGAGGAAGCCGCCCCACCACGCCCCGATCCAGCGAGGATCGTCTGGGGTGATGTCCAGCGTCGCTGCGGGTCAAAGGTCAAAGGTCTTTGGTTGGACTGTTGTTGCGGTAGACAGGTGAGGGAACATGTAACGTGCACTCACTGGTGTCGATGAAGACGGCGTCAACATATACTTTGGTACAAACGGAGCCTAAGATGAAGCCGCAAGCTGGGCCAAACACTAATGTTGAAAACAGAATTCCTGCAAGGCAAAAAGAAAGGTAAAAGACAAAAGGTTTACCTTCTCTTGTTTAAGTTCAGCTGAGAACAATGTTGATGTCTTCAATACTTCACTTGGGAACCAAACTAGGGGTGTAATCCCCCTGATGTTCAGCAGGGGGCGGTATTGTATCAATCTTAAATGCACAAACAGAAGAAATCATGCTTCTGTGAATTTTCTTCTCTAGATTAAACATCCTGAATATTTTAACCTCCATCTTTTAACAGAAATATACTCATCAAGCTGAGAGAGAAGGAGTGAAATGATGGGTGTTTTTTTAATGAGTGAAATGATGAGTGTTTTATCAGCAGTCCCCAGTAATATATATATATACATATGTATAACCACATCCTGAAGGTCAACACTCCTTAATTCACTGTGGCCAGAGACGCAGCGCCGCTCTGCCCCAGCGCTCTCTCGTCATCTTCTGTGCAGCATCTCGACGGTTGGATGCTCATTCCAGCAGCGTCACTGATGCCTCGGGGTTATGTGACCGGGGTGGTTTAAGGCTGCACGGCTGACGCAACATCCATCCGAAGCGCAACCTCCACCAGCCTTCTGAGCAGTCTGCAGAGATGGAGGCACTGACCAAACCACTGATCAGCGCGCACGCACGCACGCACGCACACACGCACAAACGCACGTACGCACACACGCACACACGCACGTACGCACACAACTAATCTGCAGTTAACTGAGGTGCTCGGCTGCCTCTGAGAGGAGAGTTTGGGTTTCATCACAGAACGCCTGAACACCGAAGCAGCAGATTAAAAACAAATGGTCCAAACTGGCTGTGAGGTCCAGGTTACCTAGGGTGGTCCACCCTAGCCCTATAAAGACCACCCTAGCCCTATAAAGACCACCCTAGCCCTATAAAGACCACCCTAGCCCTATAAAGACCACCCTAGCCCTATAAAGACCACCC